>JAXBDA010000799.1:0-70404 GCA_036023075.1 Gaultheria prostrata | reverse complement strand
TCTTCACAGGTGCCACGAAATTGAGAATAGTAGTCTTCCAAAGATCCAGTACCCATGGACAAAGAAAAGAACCGCTGGTGGAGATCATATGTACGACGGAGATTATTAACACCAGAATACATCATAGCGACCCGATCCCACACTTGCTTGGCAGTATCAAGGTAAAACAGAGGGCCATTGATCTGAGGTTCCATGACATTCCACAAATCACTACGAATATGATAGTCCTCAGCTTCCCAATCACTATACTCATTAGCCTCTTTGTTTGGAGGAGTATCTGTCAAATAACGAAACTTCCGCTCACCTGTATAATAAACTTTGACAGCACGAAACCAAATGGCATAATTTTTGCCATTCAAAATGATGGAGGTAATGAAATCCTTTTCACGACGTCGAGAAGAGCCGGAAGAACTACCAATAACAGTAGAGCCAAAACTAGAACCGGAAGCAGACTTCTCTTCAGACATTGTATCAAAATAATGGTGAGGCAAATAACCACCACTAAATCAACCAACTGTCTACCAACACAGCAACAACCAGCCACCCAACAAAATCCAACAACTACTTCAATCAATCAAGCTGCCACCAACTAAGCAACCACCAACAACAGATCACTGAGAAACACAACTACTGAATAAGAGAACCAACTGACCAACGATAAACGATAATAAACATGTCCGTGCTGAAATCATCAAAAAACTATCAACCAACCCAACTTTCACAAAGACCAACAAAGCACTGACATAACATAGAGACTAAGAAACCGGTAGAAGGCATCAAATCTTAGCCCAATTGGAGTAATAAACTGATTTCAGCAGAACCAAATGAGGATCAAATAAATTGATAGAATCAGAGACCAACGAGTACCAGTGTAAACATTCGAAGGAGACCAACGAGTTCTAGTTGCGGCTTCTTCAGAGGCAAACGAGGGTCGCCGACGGTCGGCGAGGGTCAGCGAAGGTCACCGGAGGGTCGATGATGACTGACGTGATCTGGGTTGTTGATGTAGAGTCTCGGCAGGATGGGAAATCAATTGATAAGGCAAAATCGACCAGGTAAGTTGCGGCGACCACTGTACTGGGTCGAAATCCACTGTATTGGGTTCGTTTTAGGGTTATCAGGCTTGTACAGTACTCGATTTAGGGTTTGCAGGCTTGTAGGGGCTTCGATTTAGGGTTTTTCAGGTTGGATAGGTGTCGATTAGGGTTTCTATAGTTTTCAGAGGAAGACGATAGGTTTGGGGGTGATGACGTCAGTTGTAGGTTTGTGTATTAGGGTTACGGTGGGTTAGGATCTTGCTCTGATACCATGTTAGTTTAGAAAGATAAGAAAGAAGTGTGTAGGGTGTTAATTAACCCTAACACGTGAGAGTCTTATTTATATTATCACTCACCACATTACATGACATAATTAAACGATGTGGGACAAACACATAAACTAAACATAAACTATTCTAACAGCAACCTTTGATTTCATTTCATGCAGACTTGCAGCTAAACTATGTTAGTTTTGACACTTCTTTAGGCGTGGAGTACTATTTGACACTGTAAGGGTATCAGATATGTGGACATGTATAGTTGGACATTTTCCAGGAATTGTCTTGCAATTGAAGTTTACGTGTAACTTGCAATGGGGTACCCGGACAACAGTAAACGTAGATTAGTATGATATATGTTAAGTCTAAAAGTTCCTGCTGGTATTTATGTTTTCTGGTTTCTTCTTAATCTAGATGGGCATAGCTGATGCTATCGTGGACCTTGTGAGTAGTGGAACCACATTGCGAGAGAACAATTTAAAAGAAATTGAAGGAGGGGTATTATTGGAAAGTCAGGTGAACTCTCTTTTGACTTAACCAAGCATGTAAAACCAATCTTTGAGAATTTATTAAAAAAGAGGGTCTTTGTTCTATCAAGTTGAAGTTCTGTACATTTTCTTACCATGTCTTCAGGCTGTCCTTGTTGCTAGCAGGAAGTCCTTGACCCAACGGAAAGGTGTATTGGACATCACACATGAAATCCTTGAAAGATTGGAGGCGCACTTGAGGGCAGCTGGCCAGCTCACGGTTTGCAGAATTTGTTTCTGATGTTATAGTTGCAGTTTCTTTACTTCCATGCCTGATTTCATTCATTTTAGGTTACTGCAAACATGAGGGGAACCAGTGCAGAGGAGGTGGCGGAGCGAATACTGAGCCTAACATCATTATCAGGCTTGCAGGTGAATCTCTCTCTCTCTCTCTCTCTCTCTCTCTCTCGCTCAAGTAAAAAATTAGGTAGGGTGTCTGGATGTCCCCTTGAATTGAATGGATCCATGCACTTTTGATGAATTTGAATTGGATGAAATGGGGTCACTGACCGAAATTAGTCGGTTTTGTCAAGTCTATTATAGTACATGAGATCATTTTAAACTCCATGCGTTAGACACGCTGTCACAAGAGACATGCCAAAGTTTGTCAATGAGTGTTAAGCCCAATAATTGCCATGTCGGGAACAATTGTACTTGGGTGGAATTATTTTTAAGTTTCACTATTATGATTTTTGAGTGAGGTGAGGGAGGGTACAATAGAAGTGATGGGTATTTCTTGGAGACTAGTTAGTAAGATTGAAATTCAAGCAGCTACTGTTAGGGACTTATCCACCTATTGGCCTTGTCGACCAAGCTATATATGTTATTGTTAAGTGTTGATGTATTTCTTTTCCATTTTAAGTATTGCCTTAACCCTTTCCTGTTTATACATGCAGGGACCCACTGTAAGTCCTGTTTTTTGCAAACGTGATGGGAGAGTAGTGGCAGACTACTATGCCATAGTCATATGTGTTCCCAAAAGGCTGCTTTATAAGTCTGTTCAACAACTGAGAGCGGTGAGATAATTTTCTCTCTTTACTATGCCATAGTCATATGTCTAGTCTGGGTTATGACTTTCCGTGTCGAGTGATGTATTACATGAAGTTCCTAGGGGCACATCCCAGCAGCTCCGATAACATTCCACACAAGATTGCAAGTTTGTGTCTCCTCAACCCCTTGTAAATGGTAGGGCATAAGAATTTTCTGGATCAATGAAGACTCAAAAGTGTGATTTTAGAACCACTCTATTATTTATTCCTTGTGGGCGTACAGTTACACTGATTCCCAGCTTGTTGCTGATTTTCCAGCAAAAACATGATTTAGGCAAAAAATGCCTGGAACATTGGTTGAACCGATTGTTCTTAGTTCTGTGTTGTTTTCGATGACTATTCCTGACCCTTGTCTGTAAGAAATCACCGTTCCATCCTTTTAGGTCTAGATGGTGTACATTTCAGGACTGCAGCTTCATCTCTTAACTTTTTCCTTTTATATTTGTGAAAATCTGGTTGTATCATAATGGCTTTCTGGAACTCATTGCTCAACTATTTTGTATTGCAGATTGGAGGCAGTGGAGTTCTTGTTTCTCCTCTGACCTACATTTTTGATGAAGAACCTCCTCGATGGCGTGAACTCCTTTCAAAACTTGGCATGTAATAGTCTTTTGGAAATGCCCAGGGTGGTTTTGCCATTCTATAGCATTAGGCCATTAGCGTGACGAAGAACTCCTGGAGCTTGCCTTATTAGAAGATAATTCAGCTCCTGAAGTCATAGACTTGTACGTTTTCCAGCATAGTGTATCTTTATGTATTAAATTGACCTCCATATTACTTTCTTTCATTTTTCCTGGTTTAATTTTCTGAGCATTGTTGACTCTTGCTCACGGGTCTTATCCCCTCTCCTGTTGTAATCTTATCAATTTATTCTGAAATAAGTTGTCCATTATAATATGCCCGTTCATGTTTCTAACGAACGGGGCAGATTCAGCAGGTGTTATCTCAACCCAGTGCGTGAATGCTTTTGAAACAAAAAGAAGGCAGATGTATTATTACATTTTCTATGTGTTCTTCATCCAGCTCAAGGCCAGTTTCCTTGTCTGCTATTTGTTCCACGGCAACTATTTCAGGGATTTTTTCAATTAAACGACTGTCAATACCCATCTTCATGGTCGTCACTGAACTTGGACAGGAGCCACAAGCTCCTTGTAGCTTCAACCTCACAATATTGCCCCAAATTTCTTGTAGGACCACATTACCACCGTCTGCAATGAGATAAGGTCGAATTTCATCTAGCACATGCTCCACATTTTCTGCAGTTTAAGGGCGACTCCACAGCAGAATCTGTTGTAGCAACTGCCAGCTGCTTTTGTGTTAAGGACAGGCAGGATTTTGTATTAAGACGGGGACAAATGTACATACAAGTTGTAGTGATTACATATCTGTTGAACAAGAAATGCCCAAACACAGGATACAATACAGAATACACACAATAAACCTCATGATGCGAAACTTATAATCCTGTCACTATCAGATCGCGGGCAATCGCATCTATTTTTGACCAAGCAACCATGCCCTACAGGAGTACATAAGATTACTTGTACGAATTACACACTACCTCAATGAATAACCATCGTTATCCATGTATGTATACATTTGATTACATTTCTTGGTTCGGACAGAAGTGCTGCGTGCACATGCAAAAAGTGAAATTCAACTCCCAAAGGATAGTTGGGACTCAGAGAACTCAACAGATCTTAACCCTTTTTTACATAAATTTATGCCCGTTTGGTAAAGTTCTGCCCGTTGCCCAATAGCTCTTTTTTCCTCTACTATAAAGACTCTTCAGTCTTTAATTTACCTTTGCATTCCACAAAACACAAAAATCTCAAGCAAACAGAGCCGAAAAAACTCATCACTGATCTTGGGCAAACTAATCAGCCTGATCTTGGGCAAACTAATCAGCCGAAAAACTCATCACCGATCTTTGGCGCCACGTTCATCTCCGATCTTTGGATTTTCAGAAAATCTCAATCACCAATCAGTTGGAGTTGGGGATTTTCGATCACCAAAATCTCAATCTTGGGGGTTATTTTCGATCTTTGCCAGAGACGATAATGCTACAAGCTGAACAAGAACGAGAACTTGCAGACCAAATGACAAATCTAAGAATATCAAGACCGTCCTGGATTGAAGATAGTGATCTAGAAACTGAACCCGAAATTCCATTGGATTGAATATCATTTTTTTATTTACATATTTTGTAATTTACAAATAATTGGGGGTTGAGTAGTGCAAATGATTGATAAGTGTGTAGGTGCCAATCTAGTTGGGACGTACATATTTTGTAGTGATGCAATCTCTTACCTCACTCTTTGTGTAACAATATATGCATCCATATCTAATTTGAATGGTAAAAATATAATTTCGCATCATGTTTCAATTAGTCATAAATTATTCCGGAAAAAAAAGCTTATCTCTACTCTATTTCAAAAGAAAAAAGTATATAAAATCAAAAAGTTAGTTGTTGTCTTGCTAGAACTAACGTGAATAGAACTTTGTTAAAACTTGTTAGAACTAACGTGAATAACATGAATAAAACTAAGTTAGGCCCAGCCCACCTACCAAACGTTTAGGCCGTCCAAATTTTGGCTAGCACAAAATGATCAAAAAGGTATAAAATCAGCTCAACCCACCCGCCTGAGCTAAACCAGTGAGCTTCATCTTTTTTTATATAGTCTGGCCCGTCAAAAAGGAAAAGCCCATTAAGCGGCCAACGGGCGGGCTTGGGCTGCAACTTCGTGGGCTGGGCCTGCCCCGATGATGATCCTTATTCCGGCTCATTAACCGATTTATGTTTTTTTTTTACTTTATTAAATAAAACGTGAAAACGTGCTTGCAATGCTTTCTCGAAAACGTGGTTCTATTTCACGCTTTCACAGTAGATTAAGACGGATTAACCAAAAAAATTAGGTGAATCCTAATCCGAGTAGAAAGCGTGTGTAGCAAACACATTTTCTAAAAACGTAAACCACGTTTTTGCCTTAAAGAAGAAAGAAAGTCGTCGAAGGCTGGGGTGTGCCCCTTTAGTTTTGGTGTCATCCAAATCATTGGCATGAGTCCAAACACTGAAGCGCAGGATCCATCCCTTGAGGGTCTATTTGGATAATTGGGGCTTTTTTCAAGAATCATGCTACATGTATAACTATTTCGGCTCCACTATTTACAATCTCTCGTATACATGTGGAGCCCACACATAATTATGAGTATAGATCCCACGTGTATGTGAGGGGATTATAAATGGTTGGAGCCGAAATGGTTATACAAATAACATTTTTGTTTTTTCCAATCACAATAGAAACACACACCAGCTCCTCCTCTCCCAATATGCTCGACCGATCACCGGCGGTGATGCATGTCAGCTCATTATAGCAGACTACGATCACCGATCACCACCTCCTCCATTTTTGTTTGTATAGTGTGTGTGAGAGAGAGGATGGAATCCGGATGTGGAGACTAGCAGATATAAAAAAATGGTGATTCTATTAGCAACCCACAATTAACTCCATGAAACCCATTTTCTCCGTCCAACCCACCACTAAATTTTCCCAAATAAAATTTACTCCAACAACCCACAAAATTCACCTAAACTTCCCACAATACCCCTCTTTCAAAAACCTAAAAATTACACTTCCTCCCCTCCCCTTCCCCATCGTCTTCCTCCTCTCTCCCACCAATCAACCACCACCTCCCTCCT
This sequence comes from Gaultheria prostrata, assembly GCA_036023075.1. Taxonomy (NCBI): domain Eukaryota; kingdom Viridiplantae; phylum Streptophyta; class Magnoliopsida; order Ericales; family Ericaceae; genus Gaultheria; species Gaultheria prostrata. The sequence continues at coordinate 63,813 of JAXBDA010000799.1, read as the reverse complement.
CCCTCTCATTGGTTGAGCACCGCCTCTCTCCCTCCTCCCTCCCACCGGTCTCCCACCACCACCGTCTCAACCACCACCGTCGTCCCTCTGCTTGTGTGGCCTTGCAAGTAGCAAACCGTGAAAAATGAATTTCTGCTCTGTATCTATTTCGGTGTTTAAATGTCGAAATACGTCATATTTTTCGACAAGCTAAAGTCGCAAAAACATAATGCATTTCGACATTAGCTAGTCGAAACGTATGTTGTGAAATTAAGAAATTTCCCAAGTATCTACTTCGGTGTCCAAACGTTGAAATAATGAATTAATTTCGACATTAATTTGTTGGAAATTATGATGAATTTCACCATTAGCTCGTCGAAATGTATGTTGTCAAAATATGAAATTTTCGATGTACCTACTTCGGTATCAAAATGTCGACTATGTGCACATATTTCGGTGTGTAAATGTCGAAAATATAGTCGTGTTTCAGGGTGTGAATGTCGAAATTCTGGGCAGTTTTTTTCCAAGTTGAATGTTTAATATTCAAATGGATTCCTTACATCTTCATGAAATTTCGGCTCCACGAAAGGTACAATGTCCATCACAGAGGTCAAATAAGGTGTTGGGGGGGGGGGCATGGGTGGCGTCTGGTCTGGTTCGACGTGGTGGCGTGGAGGGAAAGAAGGAAGAAGATGGGGGTGTGTTGATTTTATTTACGGGCATGTTCATCTAATTTAGGGTATTGTGTGAAATTTTTAACGGGTTTCATGAAGTAAATTGTGGGTTGCTAATAGAATCACCCATATAAAATCTTGAAGATGACTTGAAATGTTTCACAAGGAGAAAGCGTGTCTGGTAACCACGCTTTTAAAAATCGTGTTTCCCAACAACGCTTTTGTATTAATCCTCCTGGCTTCAAGTTACGTGTTTCGCAACCACGTTTTTAAAGAAACGTGATTGCAAAACACGATTTAATGCACGCATATGGTATAGCTATCGAAACGGTTCACCTCTCTCACTTTGATCTCTCTCTCTCTCAAATGGCTCCGAAAAAGAAACAGCAGCAGCAGAAGCAGAGGCCATCTTCGCAACCCTCCTCGTCCAAAGCCAAATCCCAATCCCAATCTTCCTCTTCCACCGGTCCGAAACTGCAGATAACGGCCGAGAACGAGAGCCGTCTCCGCCGCCTCTTGCTCAACTCCGGACGGTCCGCGGCATCTCCACCGGTCCCTCCTCCGGCCGACCAGTCCATTTCCAAAGCGCAGAAGGCAAAGAAGCTTCGGTCGATTTACGAGAAGCTCTCATGCGAAGGATTCTCTGATGATCAAATTGAACGCGCTCTCTCCGCTCTCAAGGTTACCTTACGTTTTGTCTGAAATATTCAATCTCCGTTTAGTTTCTGTGGAAATGTAGAAAAGTACACGAGGGAATAAATGAAAAGCTGAACTCTCTTGTAGTCCAATCCAGTTCAGCCGCCTGCTTCGGTTGCTATGCTGTTGTTGTTTTTCAATTTGTTTTTCTACTTTCTGTATGACAATCAATCAACATCATAATGGAAAAATGGCCACTGCGGGCAATTCTTCCAGGGCCATTCTCTACACTCCACCACCAATTAAGTGTGGTGGGAAAAAGGCCCTAGAGCACCACCTGGCAGAGTATTATGAAAATGTGGATTACGGTATGTGAATGTATTAGAAAGTGTGAAACTTTTACAGCAATGTATGAAAACTTGTACTAACTTGCAGTGTATCCAATTTCTAAATTTGGCACTATTTTCATCTTTCCCATAGCCAACGTGCAGTTAGATTCATTGTTTGGTATAGTTGCTTTGTTTTTAGTTGTGTTAGTACCACAAAAACTTGCTCAAACAAATACACACACCCACTCACATTAAGTGAAGGCCCCACACTTAATGTGAGAGAAAGTGTCTCTGTGTGTGCAAGTGTTTGTGGTTGTAGATTTATTGCTGTTTTTTGGGTGAAATAAGCAATGTGAACTGAACAAAGAATGTTTCTTCATTCAACTAAATGCGTTATTTTCATGTATACGTAATTTTTGTAGTTTGTCGCTTTGTCTAATATTTCAGTGTTTGCTAACATGTCTGTTTGATGTGTTTTTTAATGTCTTCTTTGGTTTTCTGTTCTTCAATGGATATGTACGGTGCGCTCGAACTTTTTGTTGGTCCCTTCTAGTATTATACTGGTGGTTGCTTTACTCCATAGATTTTTTGGTGATTTAACTTATTTGAAAGGCCCATTGTAACTTAGTTTGTTGATGCTATCCATATATCATAGAATCTTAGTTTGCTGATGCCATTTCTAAAATCAATGGTTTATCCTGTCTCTTCTGATTCCTTACTCATTGTTGCTTTGTTGAATAGTTTTGTCGGTGATTTTAAATATTGATGAAAGTACTGTTGCAGTCTTGGTTTGCTGGAGTACTATTTACGCGATTGACTGGCTTGTTCTGTTTTTTCTTCTCAGGATGGTGCTAGTCTCGAGGCTGCGCTTGATTGGCTATGCTTGAATTTGCCTGGGAATGAGCTTCCGCTGAAGTTTTCTACTGGGACTTCTCTCTATACTAATGAAGGTATTGTTAAGTAATAGCATGTTATGTTTCTTAGAAATTTAGTGTACTGGATAACAGTAGGTTCATAGATTTGAGTGTGGGTCATGGAGAATTGTGCTTTAACATACATCGTTCATTCTAGGAGATGCTGTTGGCATTATATCGACTTCACGAACGGATTGGAGTCCTTCGGTGGATTCATCTGCTAAGATTGAGGAGGAAACGCCTAAAGTTAATGTTAGAATCAAGGAGCGTTCAGATGATGATATTCTAGATTCTTGCCAGCCGTCTCAAGCAGATTGGATCAGGAAATATCTGGAACATCAAGAAGAGGTACCCTAAAACCTTGGGCAACATTTATCTCAACCGTTTTTAGTGGTCAAAGTTAAGATAATATTAGTCCCTTATTCTGGATCTTCAAAAATTATCCAAATAAAGTTCAACACTAAAGCATGTAAGATTCTTTAGTGGATAATCATAATCTAAGTCAACCTAATTTTGATAGGTAATCATTCAAAACACTACAGGCTTGCCAGAAATTCTGTTGAGACCTGTTGCAATCACCAGCATTCTCTATGGAAAAACCACTGCCTGTCTACTAGCCACCATATATCTAGGTTCTTGTACCTCTGATCCTCTACCCTAGTTCTATTTTATTAAAGTGGTTTCTATTGTCTTGAACTCTTGATAGTACTAAGTTTTACAATCTTGACTGAACTCATCAATTTTTTGTTAGAGAGGTGAAACTATCATCTTTACTTGCTCTCATCTACTTTCTTGACACATCATAGCTCGTATACTTGGAGTATATATGGTGTATGTGTGATGTACTTTTTAACCTCGTATGTATGTGCATTGTAAGATTTTCCTCTTCATGCTTTTTACTTGCCTCTGTTTGTTATTTAGTTTTATTTCTGTTCGTTTCCCATAGGCTTTGGTGGCCAGCTTATGAAGCTCCTTATGAATAAAATTAGGGCACCCTTTCTCTGTGCTTCATGCTAGTCGATAAGAGCACATTAATTTTAAGTAGCCAAGGTTGCTGTTTTATTCCTTGAGCACTTCATTACTCTTTAGGATTTTCTATGCATCAGCACGGGAAATGCCAAAACTTTTGTTTTCTCTGCTTGAAGTTTTTCCTACTTTTTCGCTGCACAGAGAGCTTGTAGCGAGCATTATTAACACTTTGAATGAATGAGTTATAGTCATTTGTTGATTCCAGGATGAATCTGCAACTTGGGAAGCTGACCCAATTGGGAAGCATTTGGCTAAGGAGGTAATTTCTGTTTGCATTGTTTCTATACGAAGAAGATATTAGGTGTTTTCAGTCTGGTTGACTGGTTGAGGAGGTAACTCCTCTGTCTTTTTATCAGTTTAATTTTGTCCCTTTTATTCAGTTAGAAAAATAGTTGGGTTATTTACAACTCGAGGCTCGATTACCGTGAGACATGCATGCTCAAAACAAATGGCTTCTACAGAGGCTTTCGAAAGGAAAAATAAAACATTCAAAACTGCTTAGAAAAAAAAAGAGTGAGTGAAACCAAACCACATCTTGAAGTCTCAAATGTATCTTCTTAAATCATGAATAGTCTCAGAACTTGCAGTTCGAGCTTGTTCAATTGCTCTGCGTAATTTGCTTGTGAAAACTTTGAATTTATTCCTTTCAATTAGAGAGGGGTCAAATCCTTTCATCGAGGCTAAGAAACACCCTTAAAAATTCTAAAAAAGTACATTGTAGTTGGCATGTTCCGGTTAGGAGTTTGTACGGAATTGTTTTTGGCAGTAATCATTAACCAAGTGGCGAATTGATGATTTTCCAATCCGCTGGCACACCACTTATTCTCAATTCAAGTGGTTGATTATTTTGGTGGGTTGAAATTAGCGGTTTGGAAATGCAAAATGGTAAAGAACACAGGTGAGAGAGTACAACCATTGGATTTTCACAATTTATACTATGCGCTGTGTGATCGATTGAAATCCCAACAAAACTATAAATTAAACAAAAGTAATAGTTCTGTTTCTACTATTTTTTTCTCGCTTCACCACTGATAATATTAGACTTATGTTTATTATTCATCCATGTTGTATTAATATTGATGACAAGATGAGGTATCCTTGTCTTTCAATTCTTATGCCTCTTCTTCCTGCTTCATGTTGTCCACTGGAGATTATATCTTGCATAGGATTCCTCTTATAATGTTTGTAGGACATAGTCACAGACCACATAATTTTTTCCAAAAACGTTTATGCTGTTTTCTGAATAAAAAAAGCAGTTGAATAATGTGACGTACATTGTTCAATTTAATGCGTGATTGTCAATATTCTTTTGGTTCCCCCTATTGATAGGTTACAGAACCAAGGGATTCTTATGATTCTCTTATCAGAGAATACCACAGTGCAAGGGTAGAAGCTATAAATGCCAAAGAGAGAGGTGACAAGAAAGGCCAACAAGAAGCAGGCGAAATTATTCGCAAACTCAAGCAAGAGATGTCTGCCATAGGTTGATCTAAATTCGAGTAATTCTTTCCAGCTTTGGCTTCATAACATTCTTCTTATGCTGTCTGACTCTGAATTTTATGAACAGGAATATCAGATGACATCTTGGCTTCTGGGCATGAGAGTCCTTCCTTTTGTGCAACTGAGGACTCATCTTCTCGTTCCATGCCTTCGCAACAGCCTGAGGCTGTCACTTTAAGGAATGAAGAAGGTGAAAAAGTGTCGGTCCTACAAGCAGTTGAATCAAAAGTTAATGGAGAAGTTAGTGTGGGGTTCGCTTCAATGGACCTTTCACCTGAAGTAAATCCATTGAGTTTTCCCGTCCTCACTTCAGTAGAGGAACCTGGGGATGTAGAACTTGGAAATTTCTTTTCAGAAGATGCCTCATCTGGTGATGTTTTACCTCCCCAGGATGTGAATCTACAAAAGAAACAGAAGATGTCCAGTGGGAAGAATTTAGACAAACTTGAAGGCATATGGAAGAAGGTAAAATGATACAATGAGCATGTTGTCATGAGTGGGAATTCTGCTATTTAGCCCTTCTTCTTTTAAAGGATCAAGTGTTACTCACGAATATCATTTTCCTCAAATAGAATAATTCCCACTTCATGTACATGTATTTGTATATATTGTATAGATATAGTAGAAGATAGTAATTAAAGTAAGATTTGTTATACATCAAGAATAGATATGGAACTTTATTAAACATCAAGTGTTGCATTTTCATGCATGTACAGGTATTAGTGTGTATGTATGTATAGTGTGGATTAATAAAAGTTAAACCTTAATAGATAAAATATAAAAAAAATTCTTATGTTATGCTGGAATAGATGCTTCAGAGATCATTGGTGTATAATTATGTATAGTTCATTTTCTTGACTATAGTATTTCTGGTTTAAATAATTACAGGGGGACCCGCGAAGGATACCTAAAGCTGTTCTTCAACAGCTTTGTCAAAAATCAGGGTGGGTAGCACCAAAGTATGATAAAGTTCTTGGGAAAGAAAGGAATTCTAGCTATGCTGTCAGCATACTGCGCAAAGCTAGTGGGAGGGGTAAGAGCAGACAAGCTGGAGGTCTAGTTACTCTTCAACTCCCTAGTCATGTTGAAACTTCAGAATCTGCTGAGGTACTGGCTTTCTTCGCACCTTCACATTCTGATAGATGTTATGTCTGTTACTATGGTGCTTACAGGGCATAACTGAGACAAGGTAATCAGTAAGATATAGATGCTTATAGTCCAAGATCTAATGCAATATTTACCTCTTGGATGTCTGCACATTTGCTAGCTGTCATTTCTTTCCATAAACTTGAGTTTCACTCTGGAGTTTTAGGCCCTGTTCATTCAGCTTTCTTCTAGAAAACTCACTGCGTAGTGAGGTTCTTGTCAATTCTGTTAAGTTACCAGTAGTCCCAAAAGCTTAAGCTTATCGAGCTATCTAACAAATTCAAGGTGAAGGACGCGTGTTCCTTGTGTGTGGACCTAACCTTTAGATTTATTTTTCAATGCAGTTGCCTTTGTCTTTGACCCATTTGCTCAACACACACACACACACACACACACACAGAGAGAGAGAGAGAGAGAGAGATTATCTACATATGTTCACAAACATGGATACAATATGCATATTCCCCAAACAAGCACCACATATAGCGACAAATAGAACTGCACTACCAATGGGTCTTCTGTTCTTCCTATTGCGAACAAGAAATGTATATCGTCATTCCATCATCTAGGTAGGCTTATAGTCATAAGCAACCATGAAACCTTGATTTATCCAACTTTTGTTTGCCATAAACCACTTTTTGGTTTGCTTCAAAATGTGCTCTTCGAATGCATTGGAAGATGAATATGGAAAATAGAAATTTAGTAGAGAACACATTCAGGTGGTTGTACAGTTGGATTGGGTTGAGGCTAATGTCTAATTCATGGACTGACTGTTTTTCTTGATAAGCCACTTGTTAGATATAAGCTCTCATATCAAATGTGGGCACTGGATTGTCATTGAAGTCCCATCCACTAGCTGTTTGGTTATCTTGATCAACACAGGAGGAATATGTTATCTTATTTTTGGCTTGATGAAAAGGTGAATCGTTCACAATATCAATGCGGGACTTCGATAAAATAAGTGTCAATGCACAATGTCTGTACCATTTGTAGTTTGATCCTTCCTCTTTATACATGCATAGATATATAATTAACAAGCATACATTTTTCTTTCCGTCCTACTCCATCTCTGTTCCTATGTTTTTCTTGAATCCTTTTAGTTGTTTTTGCTCGATTTTCTTGTTTCTGTTTTGAGCTTATTGAAGTTTCTCATCTTAATGTAGTCAATGAATTGACAGCATTGTGTCGGCATGAGTTGGGTTTTTCTTTTAAAATCTCACCTTTTTAACGTATTTGCTCTCAGGATGCACAGAATAGAGTTGCGGCATTTGCTCTTTATCGCTTGTTTCAGGATCTTCCAGTTCACTTGCTTATTACAGAGCCTTACGCTTCGCTTGTTCTGCAATGGGAGGAAGGTGATCTTTCTTGTTGACCCCAATTAGCAAAATTATCTTTTCCAAAGGCTTTGGCTTTCTATATTTACTTTGGGTTGGATATTCATTCTATGCATTAATGTGTGGTAATTCCCATAGTGCTGTAGATTGCATGTGTTGTTTTAGGACCATTAAAGAAAGCATCCCTATTGCTTGAAATGTTACAGGGGAATCATCAATCAAAGCAGGAGATAGTGAGGAAGATAGAAGGGCTGGTTTTGTGGATTCATTACTTATTGCTGATGGCGCTGAGTCGATTACTTCTATTGATGCCTTGAGTGGCTCTCTTGAAGAAAAGTTTCAAAAGTCTACTGTGCTGGAAAACATTGACTCAACACCTATGATGTCTGATCTGAAGGCTGAAAGTATGTTCGCAGACTTCTTTTCGAGCTTTTTCTTGTCGAAAGTAATTTTCTCACTCATTTGCAACCAAGATTTTTTTGAAGTAGAAAGGAGATAGAGAGAACAAGAAATTCTCCAAAAGCAAAAGGAAAGAAAAGAAAGAGAAATTACAGTTTGGCATGCGGCCTTCCAATTAACTTCCAGTCAAGGCTTAGGTGGATTAATTGACAAGGCCTGTTAGGAGGTTATTTTTTTGTGTGGGTTAACAAGTTGCATGTTGACATTGATGGTCAACAACATAGAGAAGCTGAAGGAATATAACTGACTCCGAAGTACACTATGAATTTTCTCTAGAGCCAGAAAATGTGTGATTCTCAAAGTTTTCTGAATTGTGATTTGTGTTTTTACTCTACAGGTGTCGACTATCATAAAGAAGCAGAAAGTTCTTGTATGAGACAGGAACTAGAAAACAAAAAGAAAATGCAAAGATACAAGGTTAGTATCTTCTCGAACTAGTCTATTGGAAAGAGATCCTGTGGTGTGGAGAGACTCGAGTACTTACTTTGTGTAATCAAGGTTCATGCCCCATCACATTATGTTATTTCTTGTCCTGCTTGCCTTCATGTCCTACCAACTCTTGCTGTAATGTTGGTTGACTATTTTAAATGATGAGTATTATTGCCAGCATATTTTAAGCGAAATAAGTCTGCGTAGTAGTTGGCTTTGGAAGTCCTTAGCACTGTGAGAGGTTATCTGCACAAAAACTTCTTATTGACTATGACGAATAGGAACTCGACTCCACGTATGTTCTCATTCTGTATGTCCTGAAACAAGCATGAGTCTGGATTTAAAAGTTTCAGAGTTTCTTATTTGCTCTTTTTTGGTCAGCTGGATAGTGCCAGCATCTATTTTCTGTCCCCTTCTTTTCCAGAGAATGGCTTACAATGACAATCAGCTTTTAACGAAGATTTTGTGTTTGATGATAAGATCAGTATATTTAGCAAGTTATCTTCGGTGTTTAATGATAAGATCAGTTTGTACTTGTCACTTATCATTTAACAACAAGCAATATTCAGCAGTTATCTTGACTTGTACGTACATTGATTCTTTCTTTGATAGGCAGTTGATTTAGCTTGCCTGTGTTGTATGTTGTCCACGCCCTATTTTGTCAAGTTTGATACTCATAAACCTGCATGTAGCGTTCATCTTTTAATTTGATTGTCTTTGTTTTAACCCTTTCTAGCAAATGTTCGAATCTAGAGCTGCGCTTCCAATTGCTGAGCTGAAGACTGATTTACTGCGATTGTTGAAGGAGAATAATGTTCTCGTTGTCTGTGGGGAAACAGGTTCTGGAAAGACAACACAGGTTCAAATTTATTTTCCTTACATTGCCAGTATAGGCAAGTTGTCGCCTTAAGATGCATTCATATACCCCCGTATGCTTTTGCTAGCTTGTTAAGACTCTTAGTGCAACCTTCTTTTGCATTCTCCTCCTTTTGACTTTCGTTGAACAGCATTGCACTTGTACCCTGACTAGATGTTTGTGTAGGTCCCACAATTTATATTGGATGACATGATTGAAGCAGGACATGGTGGATACTGTAACATTATATGCACACAACCAAGGAGAATAGCGGTGAGTGTATGAATTTCAGCTAATCTACTTTGACATTAAGGGTATGTTTTTTTTTTTTGTGTTCTGCCCTTGTACCATGCATGACTGGTTACTTCCATAGAATTTTGTGGGCTCTGTTTCATGTATTGTATTTTGTAACAAGTATGCCCTTTTCATGTACTCCCTTCATCCCATAAAGTAGGTCCTCTATTCCATTCTGGAATGTCCCAAATATTAGTCCCATTCGATAAGTTAATGTAAAAAAGTGTGGATTTCCAAAATTAACCTCTATAAATAATATAAAAAAACCTTTGAAGTGGGATTCAAGGGGTAGAAAAGGAAATTAATGTTCAATTTGAAAGGAGACATGCCTTAAATGCGTCTCCGTAAAAAGTTGGAATCCCCAAAAGGGACCAACTTTGTGGGACGGAGGGAGTATTAAGCTTTTAAGGTACTTGGTGATTAAAGGTGGAAACTTGTTATGTTGTTTTGTAGGCTATCTCTGTGGCAGAACGAGTTGCTGATGAGCGATGTGAATCTTCTCCCGGTTCAAATGGTTCTTTGGTTGGTTATCAAGTTCGTCTTGATAGTGCAAGGTGCTCAAGTAGTCCTTCTTACTGTTTTTACTTGAATTTAAAGAGTCCACTCTACTTTTTCGATGATATGCTTGCACATTGATTCCAAGTCCACCCAGTAATATTTGAATCATCACCAAAGCCATCCAACAAGAGGTTTCTCTATTCTTTCTCCTGGTGAGTGTGCTCTACCCAGAGAGGGACTTATGTTTCTAGAGGGGAGGTGGGTAAATTGGAAGAGGAAGACCCCAATAACCGATTCCTCAAGCAAAGATTATATTCTTGATTGTTTATAGGCATAGCTGTGGCATAGGAAGGGTGTGCCTTCTCTTGATTCATGTTTGGGCATAGATATAGTTTAGCTTAAGCTTTATAAGGGTTTTGGTTTTGTGTAAAAACCTTTACACCTGTGATATCCTAGTTGGCTCTTTCATATAAATTACTTCAGTCATGAAGAGTATTTTCCAGCCTCACCAGGCTATGTTTTCTTTCTCTAGTGTATTTACCTGTATCTTCTATAAGAAACTCGAGTATTGCCAACTAATACTTGTGTCTTTGTTTCTTTGATATTTGTGGTTGTGAAGGAATGCAAGAACAAAGCTTTTGTTCTGCACAACTGGCATTCTTCTGAGGAAATTTGCGGTAGGCATAGTGTTCTTGTTAATTATTTTCCTTATCTGATTCAATCCATCAATTCGTGTGTTGCACTGAATTTTCAGCCTGTTCGTAATAAACTTTGCCCTTCGTTTCGCCTGAATATATGTTGTGATTTAGTTAATTTCCCACTTTATTGTCTATTGACTATACTTCGTTCTGCTCTAGTGCTGCCTGAACGAGCTTTGCTCAGCAAAGCCTGTTAGGAACAAATATGTACTACTATTCATTAACTGTTCAAGGTTGTTCTTTATGTACTTCCAAAAGTCACCAGGTCTTACCTAACCACTAGAAGTCTCTCTCGATTTTTTAGTACACCCTAACATTGGTGTACTTTCTGGTGTTTGTGTCAGATGCCATATCGTAAAGTGAATTTTTTTTTTGTTTTTTTGTTTTGTGCATTATCTATCCAGGAGCTGGTAACCCTTCATTCAGCCTTGAAAAAGGTCTTTTTGCATAGAAGTTGATTAGAAAGGCACCAAGAGATATACTACAAGGATTACAAAACAAATCACCTGAAACCCCTATATATAAAACATTCCTAAAGTCTCTACAAAGTCCACAAACTAGTTCATAGACAGGTCTGCAACACCCTAGAACCAATTATTGCAAAAGGAAATAAATTTTGCTTCTCCATTTAAAAAGTGGTATCGTACTTGGGCTCCAATCTAAAAGAAGAGGAAGAACGAAACAATATTCATTCTCAAGGTGAAAGAACTATAAGTGATGGAAAATGCATAAAACAACTTTACTATCTGAGAAAAGACATGAAAGCACTTTATTGTTGTTGTTGTTGTTGTTTCTGGATAACCGAGAGCGGGTCCTAGGAAGGGCCCTTTGGAGCCACCCTGGAAGCACAAACTCAGGGTTCAAGTAACAACCCTAACAAATTGAGCCGGGAAAAACTCCTAACAAGTAACAATTTTTTATTGTTGGTGTTGTGGCAATTGTTTATTTGTTATTTGTTCTTTTGTTGCATGAAATTGGCTTTGGCATGTCCTGCAATAGAGTAAACAAGTCAAACTTATAGCAGTTTGAGTTAACATGCTTGCTTTTCACTATGAATAAAGAGATGACGAAGCAATGCGCTTTCTCATCCTCTATTAGCTTGTTCAGAAGTTTCTTGTTATCATCTCGAAGGAATTAGTTTAAAATCTTGAGTTATTTGTGGTTGATTTTTAGTAATTCTCAATTTCTTGCAGAAGTAACCATGTTTTGTTTGTATCCTGTTTTTTGCGTGTTGAAGAATATGAGGTTTTGTGCACAGGCTTTGAGAGACACGTATCATACTCCAAAATAATAATTCTGGCCTCTTTCTGACAACATGTCAATTGGCAGGGGGATAAAAATTTATCTGGTGTTACTCATATCATAGTTGATGAAGTGCATGAACGTTCCCTTCTGGTGAGTTGGATAAGAGTGTTGCTGATGAATTGGAATATCTCAAATCCTATGTACCAGTTTTTTGTTGTAAAATTCTTAAGATTGTATCCCTATGGTGTGTCACTTATGAAATACGGTCTCTTGCTAACGGGTGCACCATTGCACCCATTAAGGGTACAAAAAAGTACACTTGTTGGGTCTCACTTGTACATTAAAGTACACTCCCACAAGTGTAAGTGTACTTTAAAGTACAAGTGGTACCCACAAGTGTACTTTTTAATGGGTGCAACATTGCACCCGCTAGCATTTCCCTATGAATAATTTTGGTAGTGAGAATAATTGCTTGCATCATTCATGAATATCGCTTTTTTACTTTTTCTCATTCCTCATTGTGGTTTATACAAGATATAAGACTGCTGATGAAGTGAATCTTCAGGGTCTAGTGGCATAACTTATCACTTTTAACTGCGTGAAAGGAGTTTTTGATGCTGGAGCACTACCTTCATCTGCCGCATCCTTAGAGGATGAATAAGTTAGCCAATGGTTTTAGCTATGTTTGCTGGGAAATGACCATGGCCCTGGTCTATATATCTAGTTCTAAGGACAAATTATCATCCTCCAATAACACAATAGTAAAGAGGGAAAAAAGGAGACGAGGGAGCCAAATATCTATTAAGCTCCACTCAAAGCCAGCAATAGGATACATGACTTACTAACTTCACAGATTAAGCCCTTGTATTACTTTCCTCACTGAAGTAGAGATTTCCTTGTAGGGCATGTCCGCTGTTGAAATGCCTTGGTGGTCATGTTATGCTCTGTAATTTAGTCATGTGGATGCTGCTATTTTTATTTGCTTATCTGCTCTTGTTAAGGATGCTATTTTCATTTAAGAAATACTGACATCAGCTGCATTAGCATCGAGTTTTATGATTGATTTCACATTGGTGCATGATTCAACTCGACAGCAGCCTTAGTCAATGTATCAAGACCTGTCAGATGGTCCTTCTATCAGGGTTGGTTTGTTTACTTGTCAGTTTTGTATTACCAACACTGAGCTGAATCCGACTAGCTTTTCACCTCCCTCTCCTCTTCCTAAAGAGATAGTTAAATGGGTTGATGCTTCCACCAAACTTCTTATGAAAACTTCCTTTTTCCACTGAATCTCCTTAATCAAAGCGAATATCTTCGTAGTTCAGAAATACTCTTCACAAGAAGATAGTGAAGATATACCAGATATGTGTCGACGTCATTTCGGGAAAAGATTTGACATTTTTTTTTCTTGGTGCCAGGGTGATTTTCTACTTATTGTTCTGAAGAACCTATTGGAGAAGCAATCTGCTCATAGCACCCCTAAGTTGAAAGTTATTCTCATGTATGGTTGCTGTTCATAAATAATGCTTATGTGTATGGTTTCTGTTCATATATGTTTGTCGATAGTTGAAGTTTGTTTGCTTTTGTGCTCATCTATGTACTCAATGTTTAGGTCTGCAACTGTTGATTCTGATCTGTTTTCGAGATATTTCGGTCACTGCCCAGTAATTACTGCTCAAGGCCGAACACATCCTGTTTCAACTTACTTTCTTGAGGATATATACGAAACTGTTAACTATCGCCTTGCTTCAGATTCTCCAGCTTACCTAAGAGATTATACATCCACAAATGAAAAGGTATCTTTATTTCTGGATCTTCAGTACTGCTTAAGTTTTACCCATTTTAACCCCAGTTTTGTGGCTCTCACCCCTCCCTTTCAAATGTTCTTGTAATTTTTTACCTACCCAAAATGCATGAGAAACTGAAGTCTCACATGAAGGGCTGGTTTTGAGGGGTGAGGGAGAGGGTGGTTGTGCTGTGGTGGGGCTTGTCGAGGTAGTGGAACGTTTTTCAGGGAAGCTTGTGTAGGGGAATGGTACAGATGCCATGGATGCACTCCTGTGGTCCAGATGAGCTGTGACCTCGGATAGATAAGTTGGAGTAAGGGGCATTGCTGGAACTTGGATTGACTAGCTATTTTGTGCATGTATATATCCCTCAGTTGTCACTTTTTCTCTCTTGGAAGGGACAGGTGCTAAATATTCTGCAATGCTACCAGGTCTTTGGGCATGTGTCCCAGCAAACGTTTCCAAATTAATGTTGTTTTTTGGACATAGCTATATTGTTCTTGATAATTTTGACAGCTGTTGTTTCTATTGCATCTGTCTCTAAGTTAACTTTTGTACTTGCTGTAGTTTGGTACTCGCATAGAGTCCACATAAGCCTGAACATTTTTCTTTATATGTGTCACTAACTCTTCAGGTATGTAGGTAACAAAAGTATTATTTTGAAATCAGTCTACTGACAATGGTTCCTTGAAATTCAATGGCTACAGAATGATCCTATTAGCAACCACAGAGGGAAGAAAAATCTTGTTTTATCTGGATGGGGTGATGAATCTTTGCTGTCTGAAGATTGCATAAATCCATACTATACTCCAAGCACTTATCAAACATATAGTGATCAAACTCGACAGAATTTGGTAATTTATTCGAGATAAACTTTGCCAGTGTTAATGGTATAGCTGTTGCTTTATTTATGATGCTGAGTTCATAAGTTTTTCTGGGCCCTTTTGCAGAGACAGTTAAATGAAGATGTGATTGATTACGACCTTCTTGAAGATCTGGTTCATTTCATTGATGAAACATACCCAGAGGGCGCCATACTGATTTTCTTGCCAGTAAGTTCAACTAATTCTTGTGTCCCAGTTATATTTTGCGTGTCAGTTGTATGTTTTGGATTTTATTGGGATGCATTATACTTGGGTTGTTTATTCGGTGAAACTGATCGTGGGCTGCATAAATTGCACCAGGGCGTTGCAGAAATTCACCTGTTACTCGATAAACTAGCAGCTTCTCGCCAATTTGGTGGACAATCTTCCGAGTGGCTTCTTCCTTTACATTCCTCGATCTCTTCAGCTGATCAAAAAAAGGTGTTTCTACGACCTCCTGACAACATGCGCAAGGTAAAGCAGCTTGTTTTCAGCAGTAAAAGTGTTATCCATTTGTCTTATGTGCCTTGCTAATTTTTGTTAGTTCGAAAACACTTAAAAGAGTTATGACATTTATAATATCAAAATATTGAAATAGTAATTAATTGGAAACAAGCACATGCTTAGAGAAAGTGGTCCTGGGAGCTTCTTATAGGATGCACAGTGGAATTACAGGATGTAGTGGTTTTGAATTGCATCTAATGCCGTCTTTGTATGTAAAGCAAGTACTTATGAAGCAACCATCAAAACATTACAGTCAAACTAAAAATCTCATATCACTTAAACATTACAGAAATAGCTCTAGGAAGAAAGCAAGTGAAGCGTCTAGCAACTGAAAGCATGAATTGACGGTCTGGCACAAAAATTGCTTCAAGCCCAAAAATGGTTAGCAAATAGCACCCAATATTGTGGAGGACAGCCGAGGGGCTCATCTGAAGTCTATTCCCATTTGTTCAAAACTCTCTTCTATGTCTTCCATTTGTATGCTTCCAATGCATTTGGTGGTACGGTCTAGTGTCTGTGCTATCAAGTCATGTGCTTCACTTCCAAAGGATGAGTCTATGGATAGGGTAGATGAACACTAGATAGTTTAGCCTTTGTACTGAGGTTAAAGAAGAGTATCATCACATCTGGAACATAATGAAAAGTTAATCCAAAATTAAAACAAGAAATTGGAAATATTCTGAACTTTTCCTACATCTCAGATCTTGATTGAACTGTACTGGTTCCCCCACTGCTATGGACGACTTCATTCCGTGTATAGGTAGCACCCCCATCGACTATTAGGAGGCAATATTTGTATCTGTAAATCTGACTTCATCAACTTTTGTACTTTGATCACTGCATTCCTTATATCAGTTGCACCAAAAACTAGAGTGGAACCTCCATATGGTTGAGAACTGGTAGACAACATATGCAGCCGTTGATCTTAAGTCAAGGAGGTTGAAAGTCATATGTTTGCTTCGCTACATGTATATGCTCCCTTGACATTGCTACACATACCAATTGGAACTTTTGGGGATAGAATTTTTAGCTCTTAATGGGTTAAATCTCAAATCAATGAGAGCATATTACTGATGTAATATTTGTCCACGGAAACCACCTTCTCACATGACTAGTAACTCTTTTCGCCTCCCACTCTTAGAAATTTTCGAAGAAGTTAGATTCCTTTGGTTAAATGCAAAATTGATGTATTAGAGCTTTAGGAAACTTGGCTTATTTAGTATTACTTACTGCGTGGAGGTAGAGGTGGATGTGTGGTGTAGTTAGGACAAGGATAACTTATAGGGGTTGCAATGTTCAATTAAGGACAATAGGCAAAGATCCTTTGATTTGGAAGTGGTAGATGACAGTGTCTATTGATTATTGATTTGGCTGCTCTAGTCTTGACCTTGGATGTGATTGATTGCACCCCTAGGCAAACCTCTTGCAAAACATTGGTTGCTGGAAGGTTCAGATTGCAGCTAAGTTAAATGAAAGGCCAATAGGTAAGGGTACGGTTTAGGTTTGATTTAGGCCAAATAAAGAAGGGTTTGAGGTTTTTAAGCGGGGTTGTGACCTGTAACCTGGGAGCAGTGTTTTGTGAAAGAGAAGGTTAAAGAGGAAGCACACTTCAGGAATCACTGCTCAAAATCTGTTTTGTTTTGGGCCGAAAGATATACTGAATGAATTGTCATATAAAATGAATATAGTTCAAGCCGTATATCATGGCATGGTAATACCGACCCATAAAACAACCACTGGACCCATCGTAGAGTCCATGTCCCACCGATGTTGAAATTTCCAATAGCTCCCTGAATATACTAACACAGTTCTATACAAATATCCTTCAGGATTCTCACTAAAATTCTTTCTGATAGAATGTCCAATCCTTGTTCCACAGTCTTCTTTCCATTCTATGCGTCATAGTTAATTAGTTTCGCAGTGATTGTCTTCTTTATGAACTTTTTAGAACTTTTCAACGCCATTCCTTTATGGGAGCCAAATATTTTTCACTATGACAATGAAACATGCCTTGAGACTCTTCCATCCAAAATCTAAAACCTACTTGTTCTCGCAAATCCTCATGTTAGCCTAGCCTATTTGTGTAAACTTTTCTCCTGATGTTTTGCTTTAAACTCAGGATATTTTCCTACATCTTTTCTTTTTCTTTTCTTTGACTGTCTTTTAATGTCTTTTTAAGTAATCAATCCGCTATAGAAACTTTCATTCCTACCTCGATGTACCAGTGTTGACATTTGTCACTTCGCATGATTTTCGTCCTGTTTGCTACTCCCTCCATCCCTTTTTAAATGATCCCTTTGGGAAACATGTATTTTTGCGGACATTAAAAAATGTACTTCCGTAGAACGTTTTTAATTTTTTTTTGCACCAAATTAAAAAATTGTATAAAGAAATATATTTTTTAGGGGTTTGAAATTGCACGTAATCCTATAGTGATCATTTAAAAAGGGACGGAGGGAGTATTAAACTCTTGGTAGAGAACCATAGGTTAATTTCGATTATCACTGCTATCTAAAATTGTGTTCACAAATTAGGTGGTTAGGCGGAGCCTGGATTTATTGGTAGCAGGATCAAGTACTGAGAGCCATCTATGGTCTGTAATGAAAGGATAAGAATTGAAAATGTGAGGACTTCTTTTGGGGTAATTTTGCAATATTTGTGGGGTCAAATGTGTAGTACAAAAATCATAACTACTTGAGGGTGATTTCCAACTCAGTGGGGTCAACTGACTCCAATTACCAATATATAGATTAGCTCTCGCCATGGGTAAGCCTGCCTGCTTGCTACCCTTCTCCCAGACCTTGAGCCTTCTGCAGTAGGTATAACCTTTTTTTTTTTTTTTGGTTAGCTGGTATAACCTTTTAATTTATCTATCCGAGATAATTTTATCTGTTTTATTCAGATCCATTGTCCTTCTTGGGTTATTTTCTTGGATGGCCTTGTTCCCCTTTGTCGTTTCATCTTGAAGTTGTTGGATGCCTGTTTCCTCTCTCTGTCACTGCAAAGTTGTCATACATTTCGTACACATTTCTTCTTGATTGAATTTATTCTGCACCCATCAATGGACATTTACCATGATTACTACCGACAAGGGACCATTCATAGATACCTAAGGCACTGATATTGGGTTCCTACAGAAAAGTTGACTGTTTCAGTATTGATACGAATTACGTAATTATCAGCTATTGCAAATTACTGAAGTGAGTTAAATAAATATCACTTAATTTGGGAAATGAACTGTGTGAACTTGTAAAGCTAGAAATCAAGAATGTCTGATACAGATATGCATGGCTTTCTCTTTGCTAGACTAGTGAAATAAGTATCTTATGTTTTCTTAATGTCTGCGTTCCCCAGGTTATAGTAGCCACAAATATTGCTGAGACTAGTATAACAATAGACGACGTGGTATATGTGATTGACTGTGGAAAGCATAAGGAGAATCGGTATAATCCACAGAAGGTTTGTTTCTTCACCTTTACGAGCTAATATTTTGGAGTGTGAATTTGTTTCTGCTAAGTAAGCATTTTGAAACCTGAATTTACGGGGCCAGGATCTAGTATGTTGATACGGTCGCATTCCATGCCCTCTCTGAACTAGATAAACATCAACCAATCTTGCTTATATCATTCGTTCGTAAAGGTTAGCTAAATCAAAGTTGTCTAGCTCTGTTACCAAAATTCAAAAGTTTTTTTTATTGGTGTTTGCAGTAATCTTTTGTGTTAATATGTCTCAGTTGACATTTCATCCTTGCATGGGATATCTCACTGTAGAACTTTCATTTAGTTCAAGTATTATAGTCCTTGTTAAAGCATCCAACTCAAAACCATTAGGCAAAGACCAAGGAGGTCGTCTGGACTCATACTCTAGTTTTGGAGTTTTAATTAATTGAAGTGTGATATGCACTAATACTCCCTGGCAAGTGTGACGCTTGATTCCCACGTGGGGAGGTAAACAAAGGATCCGTAATTTAGGCATTAGGGTAATTAGTTGAAAGTCTTATCCAATGGCCTCCAAAAGCCTAACTTTGATATGCTGTCGAAGTATCCAAATCAAAACCAATTAAGTAGTAAGCGGTGAGGCTACCTTACCTATGCTCGTAGGGTAATATTGGAAGTTATAATCAACCGATATGGAACAAGCTCTAACAATCCTTGTGAAACTATTCTTGAACATAGTATTATAGTAACTAAAAAATCTACTGCTCCAGTTGCACTGTATGGTGGACAAGCTCTAATTCTATCTTGCTAAGTCTCTGTTCTTGCTTCTAAATTATTTAATTTCTTTCCCATTAGAAATTGTCTAGCATGGTTGAAGATTGGATATCTCAAGCAAATGCGAGGCAGCGTCGTGGAAGAGCTGGACGTGTGAAACCTGGAATCTGTTTTTGCTTGTATACACATCACAGATTTGGAAATCTCATGCGTCCATTCCAGGTATGTATTTCTTCAGTAGAATTCAGAGTGTGTTATCCAGATTGTTGCCGTGTTAAATTAAAAACTGACTGTTTTGGTCCTTGATGCATATGGTGCAAAGATACCTGAGATGCTGCGAATGCCATTAGTGGAATTATGTTTACAAATTAAATTGCTCTCTCTCGGTAACATAAAGGCATTTTTGTTGAAGGTATGCTGAATTGTTCCTAGAAAAGGTTTATCTAAACCTGAATTCGCCATGATGTATCTGATCCCTGCTTGTTTGGTTAATTGCTGTTTTCAGGCTCTGGAACCTCCAAGAGAGGAGGCTATAAACTCAGCAATTTCATTATTATATGAGGTATCTTTGTAACATTTTCTTTTGTTGATCAACTGTGGTCCTGAAACTCTATATTCATTATGTGAAAGTGTAAGTCTCGTATAGAGGAATATGGAAAAGAAAAATAAAAGTACAAGAAGAACAAAATGGGATTAACATGGTTTGCACAATCTGTGCCTAGGTCCACACAATGCCCCAATCGGTACGTCTTGTCATTCACTCGATGAGCGATACATGCAAAGAATGTTGGCCTATGTCAATCACAGCCTCTGTGAACTACATCTTCGACGAGCAATATGTGCAAAGAAGGTTGGCCTATGTCGACCACAGCCTCTGTGAACTACATCCTCTCAATGACTTGATCGTGGCTTTATAAAACTCCCATGTAGATCGGGTAGGAGATTCAGTCATTTCCTTCGGTTGTAGGGATCGAGATAAATCAGTTATACAAACTTGAAGGCAGAAATCATAGTCAGCATAAATCATGGGGTCTCACATATCTTCAAGATTAAGTGCAAACCATTGAATCTGTAAAAGCTTTAGCTATATCTTTTGCATCGATAGAAATTATTGCCTTTAAGGTGACTGAACATATGGATGTTGCACACTACCATGTCCACGATCCATTCCCTGCTTACTGAATGGGAGGGGACGCAATGAAAGAGAATCCTTCTCAATATTGCGCTCCTTGTTTTTTTCTTTTCTTTTCTTTGTATTGCTCATGTAATTTTCAACTTATCTGTTAGCACTTGTAATTAGTGGCATGCATATAATGTGATTACTCTCTCGAGCAATCAAAATCTCTAGCAGTGGAGTTTGACTGTTTGAGAAACCGGGAATGATGAGAAAATAAGTTTCGTTCTTGCATTTAGCAGAATCCTGTCGAGAGAGTGAAGTAAATTCTACTAGTTCTGTCTAAATCATCATGCTGGATTGATTTATTTATTACAGCCCTTGGTTAATCGTGAATTTTTTTTTTTGTCTTTGTAATGTCAGTCAACCCATTTCAATGCTTTTCTTGACCACTGTGTTGAACCCCTGGAGCTAGGTTTCGAGGACCCAACATTCTATGTTGAAGGTCACAGGTTTGAAGTGTCAGGTTCAAGGGACTCATGCACTGGTCCCCCAAAATTATTGTGTGTTTCTATGTTATATTTTCTAAGTTCTGCCCCATTCATTTTCACAGTTGAACTTGGTCAACCTATAAAACCTTGTAAGATTCAACAGCTATATGCTTCTGCCTAACTGCTTGGTCTTATTTAGGGCGTGGTTTTAGTGTAATATCATTGCTCATCATTCTTTTGCCCCTTCCTTAATGACCTGTGTATATTTTGATATTGGTCCCCGCTCTGTAAAGCCTTTATCAGTATGAATTATATACAAAATCATGCCATTGTTTTCAATGAACCATGGATTCTATGTTTGATTACCACAATAAGCAATGGGTCTGCTGTTAATATTCTCAAAGTGATCAATACTGCAGTGTACCAGTTAATGCTCTTACCCATTTTTTGTATATTAGTTAAATGGTAAATACTTTCAGTTTGTATGATAGACTCAGATTTGTTGGCTCTTGAAATAAGAAGTCATGCAGCTTCTATTTTCTCTATGCTTCAGGTTTCTGCCATTGAAAGGGATGAAGAGTTGACCCCTCTTGGGTATCATTTGGCAAAGCTTCCAGTTGATGTATTGGTTGGCAAGGTGTGTAGCAAAAATATGTTCTATTTTGTACGACAATTATCCCACATGGTTGTAGTGCTCGGGCATCCTCTGTAAAATAACTTTATCTGTGCCAATTTTGGAATGCGATTTTTTTTTTTTTTTTTGTGGGTGTGGGTTTTGTTCCATGTGTAAATAGTATTGTTTGAGGCAATCCAAAAGCTTCTCGTCCTTTCTCTCTATATGGCGTAGCTATTAGTCTAATTGTTTATTTTGCTCTTTGTTAAATAATCGTTTAGTTGTCTCTGTTTATTTTCTCTCTGTAATATGAATTGTTTATTATTAAAACTTTTGGCAGGCACTTCTTCACATTAGTTATATCATTTCCTATAATTTGCATGAGCCTTTTTTTTGCTGCTTGACTTGTGTGTTCCAATATGGTTTAGACACTTGGGTTGGCAACAGGTCTATACTCTGTGTTTTAGTTGACCCTGTAAGCATTGCTCTCTTCGTGTCTCTGATGGATTGCATGCTTACTCACCAATTTATATCAATCTTTTCCTACAGTATTTGATTTGTTGGCCGTGTACTTGATGCTGGCTTTCTTTGGAATTGCAGATGATGATTTACGGGGCAATATTTGGTTGCTTGTCACCCATTCTTTCCATTTCAGCATTTTTAAGCTACAAGTCACCATTTGTATATCCAAAAGACGAGGTCCATTTTAATTTCTGAATTAGTTTTGTCTCCCTTTCAGAGCATAAAAGAAATGTCGAGGAATTATTTTGTTGTGTGAATTTGCAGAGGCAAAATGTTGATAGAGCCAAATTGGCACTGGTGACTGATAAAATAGACGGTGCTAGTGAATCAGATGAAGGCAGCAAGCAATCTGACCACTTACTGATGATGGTTGCATATAAAAAATGGGAAAAGATTTTACGCAAGGTTAGTTTATGGTCCCCTTTACGTACACCAGATTGTAAAATGAAAATGATAGTGTTAAGTTTATTTGCAAAAATGAGGCAATGATTAAGTTCTGGATGGCGTTGTGTTATTGGGATCTATGCGTGACAATTTGGCAGGGGTATGGAAGGTTGAAATATGATCTCGGTTATAAACCTCTTTCATGTTTCTTTTTGCTATGCCTATGTGAGTTATATCATATGGAGGATTGAGGAGCTTATGAGGGACACCTTGTAGATTGGAAAATGGAAAGAATTGTGCAGGGTAGTTAAAGGAGATGGATGGAGCTTGATGTTTTTAAGGAAATTTTAGGAAGATGGTTACAAAGATTCACATTTCAGTAGATAGTCTTGGGAGGAGTATGATTGAGGGAAAGGATGGCATCATGCTAGGTTAGAGCATCCTCAATGGCCTAACCAAAATTGGACAACCAAAAGTTGCCACATCAGCTTTTGGTTATCTATTTAGAGGTTGCTAAAGTTACCAATGTCAAGTCCCACATTGGTGTTTTTTGCCCATAATCAAAATAATGGACCCCCATCACTTTTTCAAACTTGGATAACCAAAACTTGCCACATCACTTTTTCAAACTACAAAAAATAGTTTTTGAAATTAATTCTTTTTTAAAAACAAAACAGTTTTTGGTAAAAACAATTATTGAAAAGCAGTTCGTGTAAAAACTGTTTATGAAAAAAAAAAAATGTTTTCGAAAAAAACTGTTTTTAAAAAAAACCCAGTTTTGAAAAAAAATTGTTAAAAAATATAACAGTTTTGACAGTTTTTAAAAATAATTGTTTGAAAACATTGAGAGAGAAAGAGAAGGTTTTTGTTATTTCGTGTGATAATGGGTGTACTTGATTGAGTGGATGTGTGGTCTACTAAATTTGGTTATTGGCAAAACATTTCTAGTGTTGGTTATCCAAGGGTCAAAATTTGGTTAGTTGCTAACCACCTTTTACTGCATTGTTCAGTGACGAATGAGGTGGGGAATGTATTTGGGGTGATGCCTTGTACAGAGTGAAGCAACATTTCACTACTGGGCTAGAGGGTTTCTGATGGCCAGATTTAGCGAATCTGTATTTTTTTGTTTTTCTGGGAACGAGGGAATAGGAGATCTTTTGAGAATGAGGACAGCTCTTATTGTGCTTGGACTTGGAATACAGATCGTATTTTTTCAAGGACTTGTTTCCTTGTGACTCTTGATTCTTGTATTTTGCTTCTGGAGGAAATACTTGTGATATAATAATGGTATAGCATGTCACATAAATCGTGTGTACATGGTTTATGCCGTCTGTTTTTGGTAACAATCTACTACAATCTACCTACCGGAAAAAAATTCCAAGAATTGAAGGAACTCGTGCATTTGATTAAATAAACCACTTGTGTGTGTAACATGATATGATTTACTTGACGATCAGATGTCTGCAAGAAGTTCTTGCATTTGTCGACTTCAAGGTTCTGCATGTGTGTGTGTGTGTACATGTTAATGGGAGATGCTCTGTCTATATAGAGGATATTGCTGCTTCAGACGTACTTTTTTGCTAAAAGGCTAAATTTGATACCTGCAGGATGGAGTTAAAGCCGCACATCGTTTTTGCAGTTCGTATTTTCTAAGCAGTTCAGTTATGTACATGATAAGGTGGTGTTTCTTTCTCTGCGCCTTGTGTTGCTTAATTGTGTCTTTCTTCTTTCTTTCTTTTTTTACTTTTCAACAAAAGGGCATGATAATTATGGAGGAAGATTTTTGCCCTGGAACTTTGGGTCCTAATCCTATTACTCGCTCAGCATCGAGAAAGTTCACTTTCCTTTCATTTTAAGGCATGGATATGCAGACAACAAGCTAGGGGAACTTGAAACTAATTCATTTTTTTAATAGTTTCAGTTGTTCTAATGAGAGGAGCACATGCAACATAGCATCATCATTGCCTCTATTCATCACGATCCAGCTTATTTAGTTGTTCAGGCTAACAAGTATGAGTATGAATATATGATATACTTGTGTTATATAATATGCTGAACTCTAAGATTTAGTTCCTACAGACCTTGTTTCTCCCCTTAATTTTTATTTTTACGTGTACTTACAATAATGTCAAAGAAAGATACTAACGGATCAAAAGACTAACTAACTGCATATATCCGTGTTCTTTTAGCACTGCTATTGGTTTTCTGATTTATTTTGCGTCGTGTTAGAGACATGCGAATTCAGTTTGGAACTTTTCTGGTGTACAGACCTTGTTTCTCCCCTTAATTTTTATTTTTACGTGTACTTACAATAATGTCAAAGAAAGATACTAACCGATCAAAAGACTAACTAACTGCATATATCCGTGTTCTTTTAGCACTGCCATTGGTTTTCTGATTTATTTTTGCGCCGTGTTAGAGACATGCGAATTCAGTTTGGAACTTTGCTGGCGGACATTGGACTCATCAATCTTCCAAAGAATTATCAGGTTTGTTTATTTGTTCTGGCTTAACATTACTGCCTTAGTATCAGTTATGAATTTAGAATTTCGTGAACATGCCCCTCTGTCACTTTACCTTTCCATTGCATCACCACTGAATGCTTATATATGTAATAAGATAACCGCATAGTGAGCAAAACAAATACTGAGATTGTTTTCCTAATTTTTTGCGTGTGTATCTCTGTAAATAGGATATGAAAGTGTCAAACTCAGTAGTTCATATAGACCTTAATAGAGTGTAGAAAAATGATTCACATAGCCAACCCCAATTAATTGATTTGGTTTTAAAGTGCTTAGTTTGTTTTGGTTTGGTTTTAAAGTGCGTGAGCACATAAATATGGAATTGTTTTCTGTTTGTGAGCATATTGCAAACAAGTAGTCAAGTAGCTCTTTGCTTAATAAGAATATCCGATGATACATTCTGCTTCAATGCATATCGAACATTGAAATTCTTGAGAGTAACATGGAATTTATGGGTTACTAATCTATTTATACTTCAATTCTGTCAAAATATTGGATGCACATTCATGTACACAGACATCCTTCCGTGGTAGTTAATAGACGGAGAAAGTACAGGATGTGTTCGAATAGATTAGATGCAATGAAAGTCATTTGAACAACTTATTAGATGGTGGTCATTGGATGGAAAACGAAAGGCGACAGCCATCAATCATGGATGTAAAGTACGATCAGGTCCATAATGAGGAAATATGACAATGGTGGCATGCAATAACATCCATGGCAGAGAGAGCAAGCAATTTGGGTGGCCAGTTACTGATGCAACCCGGGCTTTGGTTTGCTTCTTTCACCCATGACCCCCGCCTGTGTCCGAATCCATCCCTTTCAGAAACAGGCTAGGTACCAACTTGCTGGTAGGGGCAACTATGCAAATCAGCACTAGTAGGGGCAACTATTGCAATCTCATCTCTGACACCCTTGAAACAATGCCAGGAAGATGATAATGTATAATGCTCAACAATATTAGACTGATGAGCATAATGATATTACTGTCTATCCCAAAAGCAATGCTACTGCTTTTTTGACCAAAGGATACTGATGTTTTCTTTATCATCACACCATATCAACCCCAACGTCATGATTTTCATGGCCTATAGTTCAAGATTTTATTCCTGTATCCATGAGAGTATTTAGAGGAATATGATTTTCTGTATCAGGTTGGGGGCAAAAAGAGTGACAAACTTGAGAGCTGGCTTTCGGATATGTCAGAGTCATTCAACATCTATTCGCATCATTCTTCAATTGTGAAGGTACAGAACTACAGAAGTGTATTTTTCTGTTTAGATAAGGAGTTGTGTATGTTTGGATGCTCTTGTCTAAGTTATTTATCAAATCGTAGGCATATTGTTCTGGTAAGTTGGCATCATACTGGATGTTACTTATTCCAATTCAAAAAGCATATCCTGGATCTTACTGTTGCATTGTTCCTAAATTATATCTTTTACTTGCATAAGTTTTGAATAAATTTAGGCCGTCTGCTTTTCAGTAATATGCCTTTTCTTTTCTTCTTTGAAACTCCTAAATGTGATGCATTATGTTGGCCTTGATATATTGTCACGCACAGAGCATTTTCTTATTGTTGGCATCGTACTTCTTATCTAGTTCTGTCACACGTGTTTTGTCCAAACCTGGATGCATTGTCTGTTTTTTCAACAAAATCTTAGACATTTCTCACAATGTATTGGCATCTCATGACACGGCGTTTGAAATCGAGCTCTTCCAGAGTGTCTTTCATGGCTCAAAAGGTGCAATGTCTGATGTTTAGCTAAAGCGCCAAGAATTTTTAGAAATCTTCAGTGTTAATACTAGCTTATTGCCTTTGTCTTTTATGGGTTGGCTATTTATCAGTAGAGTGATGCCATAAAAATCTAGCGTATGTGAACTTGATTCTAGTAATAACTACAAGATGGAAGTAACCATTTCCATCTGCAATTTATACATTATGTTAGCACTTGCTGTCAAAATTATTTTAGCTACTCTCCTTTTTCTACTTCAATGTGTAATCTTACTATCGAAAAGTAACTTCTAAGATTTAGAAACATTTGAGGGATTTGAGGAAACCAAGTCAATAGTCTTTATAGTTTACAAGCACATCATGACATCTAATTATGTCTTTTCTTTGAGCGGTAACAACTTAATGGAGTTTGATAGCAAATGGAAAAGGCTCCAAAATGCCCTAGTATGCCTTTTGTTCATTCTTTAGTTGTAGGGACCTAGGGATGAGTATTGAGTGGCAGCGTGTCCTGATGTCGAACCTTCCTAAATGCATTGTCTTAGGATGCAAGGAAATGTGTCCAAAAGTTCGATACATGTACATGGATATGTAATCATGATTAAAGTTTATAACTTTCATTGTTTTACTCGCTTCGTCCCACAACGGATGTCCGTTTCCACTATTCACACCTCATGAAAATTAGTTATATTTTATAATCATAATCTTTATGATTCTAAAAACTTTGTTTAGTAAAATTAAGTGAGATCTATCAAATAAGATCCATGTTGCATGTATACGATGGTATAAGCTAAAAAATACAGATAATTCTATGAGAGGTGTGAATAGTGAAAATGGACATCCGGTGTGGGACGGAGGGAGTTCATAGTTGTTTAACCAATTTTTTATTGTTTTTTGATATACTTGGTATGTAATTGGATTTCAGGGAAGATGAATTTCTATCTTTTTTTCTTTCTTTTGAGAGGCTAAGAATTTTGTTCTATCAAGTGCGGGCTTCTTTTTATTCAAACATATTTGAGAACTAAAGGAAACAAGTGTTCAATTTGGTTATGGTGGTCCACATCCCATACCCTTGCCCTTATTACTAATGTTGTGAAACTCATCAAAAGATTTTGTTTTCTCCTTAAATCTCACAACATAACTTGCTAGCTGTTTGATCTTCAAGATACCCTGCAGGCAATAATTTGTGCAGGTTTATATCCCAATGTAGCTGCTACTGAAGATGGCATTGTCAGAACAGCTCTTGGTATTCCTAAGCAGTCTGCAGGTCCCACTTCAAAGGGACGTCCTGCCTTGTATGATGGAAAAAGAGAAGTTCATATACATCCTTCCTCTGTCAACAAAAACTTAAAAGTACTTCAGTACCCTTTTATTGTCTATCTTGAAAAGGTGGGAACACCTATGGAATCACTGAAGTTTATTTTTTTGTGCGACTTTTTGTGTTTTCATCTTGAATTGTGATGCTGTATTTGAACATTGGTTTCCATATAAGCATGGTTATAATTTATGTTGTAATTAGTTCGTTTTGTAGTTTTGGGCAATTAAGTCATTTTGTTGTAGGTTATCCACATGAGATTTAATTTCTTCCTGCCTCCCTCCCTGGTTGACATTATGTTTATATGTATCCCATTTAGCTGAGTCGTGGCTTCTCAGCATCCATAATAGCTTCTATACATATCTTTCCCCCTTTCCCCTTTTCCCCCCACATCTTCTTATTGCTTGGTGTGGTGAGAATTTTCGGATGAGTCTCCTCGTCCTTATTTCAGAGGGTGTTGTATGGGTTAGTTTTGCTTGATTTTGAGGGAGTTCTTTCGAGTTTCATTTGGATGGGTAGTTGCAGGGTTTTTCTTTGAGGGGTGAGACGAGCATTTATGGACGAGTCCTTTCGTCCTTCTTTTTAGAGGGAGGTGATTGGGTGAGGTGGTTTGATTTTGAGGGAGTTTCTTTTGGATGGATGGATATTTGTGTGGTTTTCTTTGAGGATTGGTTGAGGGCGTTTCTTTCCAGAGTGCGTGGTTTTTGTGGAATAGGGTGAGCAGATGATTATTTCGGGGGGTGTTTTGGTTTGGTGAGGTGGATTGAGTTTTAAGGGAGTTCTATTGGGCGGACCGATATCTGTGGGGTGGCCTTCTTTTGTGGGGTTGGATCTCTATTGCATTGGTGATCTCTTTGTAGTTTGACTGGTTGGGTGCCCTGCGCATTTCGGCTTCGCTCCTTTATTTTGTTAGCAAGGCTTTAGATATTGGAGATTGCAAATGCGGCATTTCTTAGCCGTCTCTAGTTTTGGCACACGCTTCATGTGTTTTCGTCCTGGCAATCCGGGACATAGTTGGTATCTTTTTTCCAAGCCTTTATTTTGGAATGATTGATTGGTTTTTTTGTACTCCCAATTGTTTTGGAGGTGTGAGGTTTCTAGACCATTACTTGCTCAGTTATGGTAGATAGACCTATACACTGTTCTCTTAGGAGTTCTACTATTGAGGTACCTTTTTAGGTGGTTTTGTATCTCCCTAAGGTTTGCCTCTTATACTTATGTGCATCTCTTTTATTTATACAATTTGTTTACCTATCAAAAATAAATAAATAATAATAGCTTCTATACATGGATCACATAACAGTTTTTTGATTAGCATATTGCTTGATGGTTAATTCTGTTTGTTTTATTTGCCACCTTGCAGTTAAGTACTAGGGGACAGGGATAAAATTCTTGGGCCTTCGGGATATCGAGAGGCATAAGAAAAAGAGAGGAAATGAGATGACCTTCACAGTCTTGAGACCATGATTAATACTCCCTCCGTCCCAAATTGCTGGTTCCTCTTTCTATTTTTGGGATGTCCCAATATGTTGGTCCAATTTCCAAAAACAACTATCGAAATATGTCGAATTTCCATTTTTTACCCTTAAAAGTACTCTTTTCCTCCTAATTTATTTCACAGTTTTTAAATTCGTTTCATTTCTAAATCATTTATATCTTTTAGTTTATAATGTTTTTCATGATTTTAAAAACTTTGTACAAAACAACTAATTGAGATATATTAAACAAGATCCATATTGCATATTTTTTGAGATCCATATTGAAAGATATAACCAATTTAAAACCACTTAATAAAGTTCACAGTTTTGAAGGATAATTTTGGAACTCTAAGACAATAATTTTATCTCCTTAAAAAAGTTGGATTCCCCAAAAGGGACGAGCAATTTGGGACAGAGGGAGTATCTTCAAATTGAGAAAAAGAAAGTAAAAGTCGAATGTACACAATCTTGTTTAACTATCTTTTGTGCAGCTTTATGTACTTTCATTTTATCTTACATTAACATCTTGTTTGAATATTAATGTGCTTTCAATTGCATTGTATTTGCAGTGAATTAATTTTTTGTTCACCTTTAGAAAGTTATAACATTTTCTGTTTAACCAAGCATGCTTATTCAAGGTTCGTCGGAGCTTTTGTAATTCATCTTATAACAATATAGGATAGCAATGTTCTTGGAAAGCTAAGCCTGTTTTATTCATAGTTTGCTGTTAAGAATATAACCATAATCATGATTACAATCATCATATTGTAATTGAAATATGATGGTTTGGCTCAGTTATTGGGATGGAAAGTGGCGAGGCTACCGGCTTTGTATTTGGGTTTGCCCTTGAGTTCCTCCTTTAAATCCAATGCTGTATGGGATTCAGTTGTGGTTAGATTTCAGAAGAGATTGGCAGGGTGGAAGCGTCATTATATTTCAAAAGGAGGTAGACTAACGTTAATCAAAAGTACACTTTCAAGTTTGCCTACGTATTTTATGTCCCTGTTTGTTATCCCAGTGTGGTGTCGGTTGTTAAGAGGCTTGAAAAAATTCAAAGAGACTTTCTTTGGGGAGGTGTGGGGGAAGAGTTCAAATTCCATCTTGTTGACTGGGACACGGTTTGTGCTCCCATTAGAAAGGGAGGGTTGGGAGTGAGAATGCTTAAGTTATTTAATCAAAGCTTTGTTAGCAAAGTATGGTAGTGGATGGGGAGGATGGTCCTCCCTTTCGGTGCGATTACCGTATGGAGTGGCACTTTGGAGGGGTATTATGAATGGGTGGTGGAATTTTGTGCAGTTCATTCATTTGAAGGTTGGCAATGGTAGAAGGGTGAAGTTTTAGGAGCATGTTTGGTGTGGGGATGCGAGTTTGCGAGATGATTTTCCAAGTATCTATAGTTTGGCTTGTGATACGGAAGCATCCGTTTCTGATTACCTTCAATTTGTTGAATGAAATATAGTTTGGGATATCCGCCTACGAAGGGAAGTGCTTGACCGAGAGGTGGAGCCTTTGATGGGCTTGCTTTCTAAGGTGTATGGAATTGAAGGTATCGGCGAAGGGAAGGATGAGATATGTTGGAAGCTTTCTAAATCAAGGGAGTTTAAGGTGAAATCGTTTTTCCAAGCTTTATGTGGGGATGGAAGAGCTTTCTTTCCTTGGAAAGCAATTTGGAAGACTAGGGCTCCTCTGAAGGTAGGTTTTTTTGTTTGGTGTGTAGCCCAAGGTAAGATTCTTACTATCGATAATTTGATTCGAAGGCGGACAATCATTGTTAATTGGTGTTGTATGTGCAAAAGGAATGTGGAGACAGTTGATCACCTTCTCATTCATTGCCCTCTGGCATGGGAGTTATGGACTTCGGTGTTGTCTTGGTTTGGTATTCAATGGGCTATGTCTAGAAATGTCATGGAACTTCTAATTGCTTGGAAAGGTACAAGAGTGGGTATGAGAAGGAAGCGTGTGGACCATGATTCCACTTTGCGTAATGTGGATGATTTGGCGAGAGAGAAATCAGAGATGTTTTGAAGGAGTAGAGAAGCCTTTGTTCAGAATCAAAAGTTTTTTGGTGAATAGCTTGTATAGTTGGGACAAGGGAGATTGTTATCCTTCTCTTGACCAATTTTTTGACTTGTTTGATCTTTTTTTTCCCTCTTGTTGGTGTATAGGGCCTTTTTTGTCAGTGGCCTTTCTTTTGTATACGGGTAGCATCCCTTTATGCTCTTTTTAATATAATATTTACTTATAAAAAAGAAGAAGAAATACCCTGGTCTAATCCATTGTCAGTGTCTATAATGACTCTTAGGTAATTCAGCAAGTAGAATATACTTTGGTAGGACAACATAATTTTCAGGTATGTCACTCTGAAAGACGAGAGAAAACGGTTGCATCATCCGTTCTATATTTGCTAAAATGGAGATCAAGATTCAAAATTTCCTCCTGAGGTTTTATTTATGTCTAAAATAAAGTTCCTTGTGAGCTTTCTTTATGGTGAACTGAACCAGAACTTCCTGTCTATACTGGTTCTTGCGTCTGAAAGATTAAACTTGTATGTTGTATCTTCTATAGAATGGTAGCATAAGATGAGGAAGAATCTAACAAGGAATGATTTAGTATACTTAATTCAGCTAATCCCTGTTCTAGCATTGCGAGTACTACGTAAACTGACCATCATGAAGCTAAAGTTGATGGGGGGAAGGGAATCCTAGAGGTGCATTATGTTAGAGCTTTTCCCACGTTTGGGTGGCCTCTCCACTCATTGCCAATTGGTTTTGAGTTGGATGCTTTAACATAGTATCAGAGCTAGGCTTTCAAAAGATTTTGGACAAGATTCTCTTGATTAATTGCCCCGTTTTTTGTGCCTTAAGTGCACCTTGTTTCGTTGTGATCCGTATGATGTGGATTAGTTGTTTACCTCTACACGTGCAGGTTAGGGCCCACACATACGGGGAGTGTTAGAGCTTGTCCCACGTTGGTTAATTATAACATCCAAATCTAGTATATGAGCCTGGGCGGCCTTTCCACTCGTTGCCAATTGGTTTTAAGTTGAATGCTTTAACAAATGCATTTGTGGATGAACTACAAAAATTGAAATTCGGTGAACTGTGCAACATAATGTTGTTTTTAATTTTTTAAACCGATCACAAAGAGTAAGTTATATCTGATACAGATATTCGGTTTGGTATCTTTCTAGTCCAGGCCAAGGAATTATTTCACAATTTGCTCAGACAAGTTTGACTACATTACCTGTATGTTTCGCCTTTTGTTGATTCATTTGGTCTAAAATATCCAAGCACTGCTGTTTTTTCAGGTTGAAACAAATAAGGTGTTTCTTCGGGATACTACCATAATATCGCCTTACTCTATTCTGCTGTTTGGTGGCTCCATGAGTATTCAACATCAGGTATCTCTCTTGTTGAATTCTGTTGGACTATTAGATTGCTTTGTCATAGGTAATATGAATTCCTGGTTTGTCACCAGGATATATAATGGATTGAATTCTCTTGTGGTATAAATTGTTTCAGCTTTTTTAATCTCGTACATTTTGGCTACTTGCAATCTTGGCCAAGGGACAAATTAGTATGATTTTTGGATATGTTGCGAAGAATATTGGAGCAGGCAATCAAATGTCAAATATCTATTGACCAGAATAATCAAGTGCATTCAGTGGTGTCGTATAGTACTTTTTTTTTCCCTTCAGTGTGATTGGTTTCAACTAAAGTTTTGAAATTGGGGAAAATTTCTCTTATATCCCCTCGACTTAACGGGAAATTCAGTTTAATCCTTCATGTTTCAATTTGGACAAACTAAACCTTTCATTTTGAATTGGTTTCAATGCCAACCCTCAGTTGGGTTCTGTTAACAATTTGGACGAAAATCAGTCATGTGCCCTGCACATGTCCACTTATAAGGGGCATTTATGTCCGTTCATCTCTCTTTCTTCCCTCCACCACCCCAAACTCTCTTTCTCTCTCCGGCAACCCTCTGCCGCCATCTCCCATAAGTTCTCTGGCAACTGATCAACTCCAAACACATCCTTCAGCAACCCTCAGGTGACTCCCCATCCTCCAACTCCTCCTGCCACCCTTCAGTTGATTTCAAATCAACTTTTATGCACAAAAACAAAAAATTATTTATTGCAAAACAGAAAACTGGAAGCTTTACTAAAAGCAAATTCCACTGTTTGGCTTATCAATCAAACATGAATTCCTGAGCTACAATTAAATTACATTATCAACATTAGAAAATTAGAATGCATTATTCATCATAATGGTTAAAAAACGTACATGCATTGAGATGTTTGTAATTCTAAAATAAATACCTTGAAATTAATAGGTGAAATGCCACAAGCGTTGTCGATGACCAGGAACGTTCCTTGCTGTTTTTTTTTTCAAGAGATCTCAATGAGACTTGAAGCCCTTACCAAAAAACCCCAATTTTAGAAACCCCCAAACCCCGAATTCGAGTTGAAGTCAATGAAACTTGAAGCCCTTACCTTCAATCTTGGCCAGAGATCAAGAATCCACTACCACCATCGACTCTGACCACCATGCTGGTTGCGGATCAGAAATTACAGAGGAAAGAGGGGATTTTTAAAATCCCCAATTCAAAACCCTAACATGAGGGAGGGATGGCGGGGGTGAAATAAGGGAGGGGCTTTCCGTTTGGGGGAGGGGCTTTCCGTTCGGTAGAGGAGATGAATTGGCATAAATGCCTCTGATTAGTGGTCATGTGCCATGATTTCCATCCAAATTGTTATCGGAAACCAACTGAGGGTTGACCTTGAAACCAATCTCAAAATGCAAGGTTTAATTTGTCCAAATTGAAACATTAAGGACCAAACTGAATTTTAGCGTAAAGTCGAAGGGATGTAAGAGAAATTTTCCCTTTAAAATATCATTGTAGTTTGAACTTTTGGTATCTCTGTTGAAGTTTCAAAATATTCTCGTAGTTTAAACTTTTGGTTCATATAAATACCGATGGATGTATAGATATATGTTTTACATGTGTGGATACGTATAAGTGAAAATGCAAGGATAAAACCAAACTTTTCTTGGATACATTGTTATTTCACTATATCCTTGCTTACATAAGCCTTTTCTTCGCCTATAGTTGCTTTCACTCTATCATATAAGCTTTTGTACATAGTTGCTTAATGTTAACCAAATTAGTTTTGTCACACTTTGGGCGCCATCATTATTAGATTGTTGACCATCTACTTAGCTGAAAGCTTGAGCTATTACAAAAGGGGAGGCAATTTAGTTATTTATGTTCTCAACATACCCCTAACGTGTGGCCTGGCTTTCCTCCGTAAGTGGACCAAGCACGTGCAAGCATTTTACGCAATAATTATGCAACGAGTTTTGGACACAGGATGTATTGCCCGCTGTGATACCGTATTGCCAGATTTTTTGAATGCTGATACCATAGATTATTAACTACTAACTCGCCTAAAAGTTTAAACTACTAGTTAGAGTGGGCAATTTTCTATTATATTGTCAGTAATTATAGCGACATTGTCAAATCTACTATACTAGTAGTGTATGCAAATATTAATAAGTGTACTCTTTCTCTTTAGAAATTCACATAAACCAATTTGGATGGTGTGTTCTTGGTGAATTGTATCCACCGAGCACATTAAAGAAAACAAAAAAGAAATGAAGCAGCGAAGGTATGGAGTGAACATCGTAAATGTAAAGTATATGTGTAACGACTTGTTTTAAAGAGTTTCTACCATAGCACTAAGCTGTTGTTGATGGTCCATGGGTTCATTTTTTCTCCTTCTAGCCAAGTAGCGGTATACTAATTGTTTGTTTACCTATGGCAGTCTGGATTGGTCACCATAGATCATTGGATAAAATTGGCAGCACCTGCCCAAATTGCTGTCCTCTTCAAGGAACTCCGGTTAACTCTTCATTCTATTCTCAAGGATCTGATAAGAAAACCACAGGTAGGTTTCCTTTTGTGGTTAGACGCACTCCTGTAGTCACTAACCATAACTAGTGAACTATTTATTGCAAATGGATTCACGAGCTCCCGTGGGCTATATCGATTTTTTCTCTTCTAATCCATGCATGAACACTTTATTTTAGTTGTTGTGGAAGTGCCCGGCAAGTCTAAGACACAATCACGCCTGAGATGTGACGGGATATCGTCGGGCATGCCACATGGTTGAGATACTATTTACGTTGATATTTTTTGTTGGACATGTAAGGAACATTGCTTGAACACAATCACACCTCAGATATTAAGTGCCATATCTATCATTGTCTTTTGTAATCCAAGCGTGGACACTTTGTTTTAGTTGTTGTGGAAGTGTCCAGCGAGTCTTACACGATCTCACCTCAGATATACTGGCATATTGTCGGACGTGCTACATGGTTGAGATTACTGTTTATTATTTATCCTTTATTGGACATGGCTTGCGCACACATGTCAAATTCCAAACACGTAGGGACTATATTCCATATGTGCACTTTCAAAATTGAGGTATATAGTAAGTTAACGTAGTTTGTTAGAGAAGAACTCTACTGTTGTTAAATGAAGTTTATTTTATGTATTGAAAGGTTTTATTCCCGGTGATCAATTTGTTTTATTTTTGTTATTTTTAATGTCCCGTGCATGTTATCTCAGCATTTCAGTCCTGCATCCTTGTCCTGTCAATGTCCTAGTTTTTTTGAAAATCATTGTGGCCCAAACATGTGTTATGCTGTTATGCCGACGTCTTAGTCTGTTTCCAGGCGTTCTAGCTTCTAATGATTGATTTTAGTTGCATTCAAAATTTAATTGTCTTTCTAACATAATACGGTATTGGAAGTATCTCGGTGGTAACCGTTCATGTAAAGGCCCATTTGAAATACATCGGCTTCCACTTCCACTTCCACTTTCCATGAGCGAGCCCGACCGATCACTTCAAAGATTTGTCTCAGCTGATTTTATGCGGAAGTATGCAGTGGAAAGTGGTTCAATGGTTTTCTCCAACAAGTATAATTATGTACTTTTATGTATAAAATCATTTTGAACTCGACAGTGGAAAGTGGTTCAATGGTTTTCTCCAACAAGTATAATTATGTTCTTTTAAAATCATTTTGAACTCGACGTAAAGCTACTATATCCACACATGGTGGCATGCATGTTTTTATAGGATACATAGTATTTGAAGTAGTAGATATTTGAGGATGACCCTGGTAGTCAGTGCAATATGTATCCCTTCGTGCTAATTAAGCAACTAAGCATCGACACAACAGGGCATGACATGGACACACGCCTAATTGCAAATTTTCAGAAAATTGATGTCTAGGTACATTGGGGATTAGTTGGAAGGTACACTTATTTGTTTCTAGTTCTACTATATGCCAGACGTTCAAATCAAAATTAATGAATAATTCATAATTTTTTATAACAAAATTGCCATAAAGGTCTTTATTCATGTATGTTACTAGACTTGTTACCTTACCCACTAAGTAATTCGAACAAGTTGTGTGGCCTTTTTATCAGCTGTCATTAATCATTATTATCTATGCCATCATCCATAACACAAATAACATTTCCTATAATCTTTAACTAGATTATACCATTTCGTTTCCACCAATGTGTCCAAAGAGTGTTAGCATATCCCCAAGTGTCTAAATGATTTTTTTTTTTTCCTGATAATTTGAAAACTCGGAGACACTTGACAGAAAACCAAAAAAAAAAAACAAAAGCAGTAAATTTGTGGCGAATGTATAATTCTGAACTAGTTAGTGTCACTTTTGCTACGAGCGTAAGACACATGTTCAGAACTCTGTTCCATATTGTATGTCTGGTATGTGACCTCCAGAGAGGTGTTTGTGCTTCATACCCCATGTGCATGTATATTGTCCTTTAATGGTATTTGGTCTCCAGACTCCAAAGATTATTTAGGTTTTTTATTAGGGAAACAGTCATGGAATTCACTTTATACATGACAATGGCATTCTCTCTTGTACATTAATTAAATCCTCTATCATTAGCCAGATGATATTGGTCTTCGACTTCAATTTTTTTTTTTCTTTCTTTTCAGATGGCGACTGTCGCTGATAATGAAGTTGTGAGATCCATAATACATTTGCTGCTTGAAGAAGACAAATCTCCAAAGTGACATCTCTATATGACCGACGTACATAACCCATGTATTTACCTTCTCATTATGGGTGGAATAAAATGATAACAAGCAATTCCATCTGGTTTCATGAATACTTCGTAACATTCGCTAACAAGCAAGCTGTGTGGTTCAAGCAGATCTATTTCATCCATGGTGAGGTTCCTCTCCTCTCCCCTTTTGTGGCTTGTCATGTGTATCAACTAGTCACAACTCGAGAACATGATTTGGAGACATTGATGATTGATCCAAAAACTTAAGTTGCTAAAGAGGGGTTTAACAT
Source organism: Gaultheria prostrata (assembly GCA_036023075.1). Classification (NCBI taxonomy): domain Eukaryota; kingdom Viridiplantae; phylum Streptophyta; class Magnoliopsida; order Ericales; family Ericaceae; genus Gaultheria; species Gaultheria prostrata. Next base: position 25,861 of record JAXBDA010000799.1, on the reverse strand, counting down.
TGATCTTTATATTCTCACTCCCCACTCACTTGTGGTCTGGCTTTTTTCATAGTCGGTGGAAGCACATGCAAATATTTTGAATATTTGGTTGGTGGTGAGATTCAAACATAGGATATTTTGCATGCTTTTGTGATATCATTTGAAGATTGTGTTCTACTAGTTAAATTACAACTTTGTTATTTATGTTATCGGTAAAGCTACTGGGTGAAAATATGTTCTCGCTTTTTTTTTTTTGTCTCAAGCTTTCCTGCCCCTCCTTTTGACAGGTATTCTTTGTATATGTGGTGTCTTACTCACTGACAAGAAAACATGTACTCTACTCTGAGGAGTCAGCTCAAAGTAGTCAATTCCTTTGAGTCCACCAGATTCAAGGTCAGGTTATTACCTCCACCAATCTCTCTCGCGCGCGCAGCGAAGCTCTTGTATGTATCAATGTAGCTACAATTTGATTAGCAGGAGGATGTCATCTATGATCTCTTTTTGTTTTTAAATTAACCCTATAGCTACATGATTATCTTTGGCTCAAGAGAACATGGAAAATTTTGGTTGTATACCATACCAAAACTGACCCCTTTTGGTCTTTTGTCGCGAGTGAAGACTTCTTTCATCCAATACTAGAAAGGAATTTATGCAAATAATGCAAAGACTAGCCATTGTTGGTAAACAAGCAAAGGGTTTCCTTCAAAAAAAAAAAAGCGGTAGCTTGTGAAAGAGATGGTAGCGAGCACCCGAACTTTCCTTCGATAGGAAAGAAAGAAAACTAGCTAAGCTGGCCTCCTTTGTTAATTTTGCACTCCATGTTAGCTAAGAGATTACACCTCCAGTCACTATGCCAATGACAAATTTTATTTAAATCTAATGGTTATAATATCGTCCAACCCAATACGTTGATGATAATATGCATATAATGACAAAGTAGTTCTGTAATGACCTGGAATTTCACGAAAAACTTTTTGAATTAAGTTGGGAATTTTATGAAATTACATTTAAGAGTTGGAGTATGGGTTAATGTGAAATGTAGTTTGGCTTAGGTCTTGATTGAAACACTTTGAAACTTGGAGGGGTGTGAGTGAAGTGGCACTATATAAGGAAGAGGAAGAGAGAGCAAATCACTTTCTCCTCCCCCTTTCAAATGGCTGGCCCCCTCCTCTCTTTCTAAAATTTTCTCAAACCCTCACACCAAATCTTAACACTCAAACCTACATAGATCCACACACAAATCCATCATCTACGCTCATTTGGAGCTCGGGTTTCTCTTGCATTCACTCGGGAAGGTTGATTTCGGTTGGGTTCAAGTTTTGCAAGCTAGGGTTTGCATTTGGGTCTTGATTGGAGCTAAATCCTTAAGGTAGGGATATCCTTCTCCTATTTCTAATTTTAAATGGTTGATTGTAGCATTAATTTCTACTTTGATCTTGCAATTTTTGATTTGTGTAGAAAACCCACCATTTTCTAGGGTTTTGAATTGAATCTCAACTAGATATTGAAATTGGTTGTTTGGTTCCTTTGATTTGTTGAAATCTCTCTCTCCTCATGTGCATTTGATCATTGGTAGCATAAATTTCAAGTTTGGGCATTACTTGTTGAGTTTGGGTGAAGAATCATTGAAAATCTGCAAAACTGCTTGTGTTCTTGTTCCACCAAATTCTTCGTCCGGACGGGTCACCCAACCATCCGGACGGTTTTGTCATAATGCTTCCCCCGGTTTGTTTTGTTGATCTGACTTCTTGTTGGTTACCTTTTGGCCTCCGGTTGAGTGGTTTGATCGTACCCTTGTCGTACTTTTGGCTTGTACTTCCCACTTTGTTTGGATTGCCGTACCTAACTCAAAACTCGTGTCGTTGATAAACTTCCGTATGTGATGACACTTACGAGTATCCACATAAGTTTGACACATGATAGCGTAAAAGAAATGTCCTTTGAATATGGTTTAAATGTAATGGATGATATACTGGTCGAACACATAGAGGGACACTTGAGAGTCCATTTTGAGAAACTTTTAACATTTGCTTGATGAATTCGTAAATTTGTATCCTTGATTCTAAGTCGTGAGTGACGTACACAAAGATTTCTAAATTGTTTGGTTAACACCGTGTGAGATTGGGTAATGTATATGGACTCTATTTGAGAGTGGAAATAAGCGGCTCTTGTTAGTCATATGGATACGTTTTTGAAAGAAACTATAGGACACGTGGATATTCGAGAAAAGACGAGTCATTATATGTTAAGGGTGTGCGAGTAACACTTGAATATTTTTTGAGATAGACTAGATGATACTTGGAGTCTTGGAAAGAGTGAAGTATGTTTTGATAATGATTGAATGTCACTAGCACTACCATTAGGTGTGTTGTTGTGCATGGGTGACGAGGCCCGTAAATCTCGGTTTATAGCACCGCTAATCAGTGTGGTTAATGGCACTGCCAATCGGTGTATACGTGGATATGAGTATAAGGATCCGTGAATCCTGACAGGAGTATCAAGGCCCATGAATCTTGGCAGGGGAATACGGATCCCAAAATTCCCGAGTATAATTGTAAAAATATGAAAGGATATTATTGAGATAAAGGAATGATGAGATGATGGAACTGTGAATTAGAGAATGATATGAAGAAAGTTCTTTTTATCGAGTTATTAATGAAATGATTGTTGACACGATGGGTTTGATGAAAGAGTTTTATAAAATTAAAAAAAAAAAAAGGTGTGAGAAATCAGTGTAACACCTCTTTTTTTTTTTTTATAACTAAAAAAGGGTTTCACTGACGAAAAGAAGCTTTATGAGTACGTGGACACTTGAACTCCCAATTGGTCATGAGTTGGCATTGCTTGTTCATTTTTTGTCTTGTACCTCGTTACATCTATATGCTCATTTCATTCCATTTGTATTTAGCGATTGTAGAATGTTTTTCCAACTGGGCTAGTGTAGCTCATCTCATCATTTTCAAGTACACGTCAAGGAGCATGAAGTTGTGTGCATGGGATGTGTAGCATCTTTTGAAAGCATGCATGAAAAGAATCATTTTGATCATCTCGCGAACATATTTTGGATCGGTGAACTTGTAATACATTTTAACTCTTTGACCTTGACAATTCGTTATGGATTGGAACTTGTAGTGAGACTTTTGGATGTAAACTTATGGAAGTTTCTATTATGTGAGAAAATGATTTATCAATTGTCTTCGAATTTGAGGGCGTGTCAAGTTTAAATATCAATGCTTATTTCACGGAAATTAATACACTTTTCTTATACATCTATGTACTTTCTACTTTTACCCATTGACTTTTTAAAATTGTAAAACAATAATCGTACAAAAAATTTACCCATTTTTTGCCGTTCAAATTTTTTTTTTCATAACACATACTTATTAAGAGAGAGCCCAAAATGAAAAACTCAACAATTATAAAGGGACGGAGGAAGTATGTTATAAAACAAAATCAAGAGTTATATATAGAATGATTCTAATAGCTATCGTGAACACCGCATAGCATGGTACTGGTGGATCTTTGTAAGGAACCGAAAATTTATAATATTTCTTTCCGGAATAAATATGGGGAAGTGCGAGGAATTGAATTTCATGTAGAACCATGGGTCAATGCGCAAAAATAAGACACGTGGGTAGCTATTGCATAACACATGTCATTCGGGGGGTGTGTAGTGTAATTTTTAAAGTTGTGTGTTAAAAGAGTAGAGAGAGACCAAAAAAATCAGTCCCCTCCCTCTTCCCCCTCTTCTTCTTCTTGCTCTCCTCCATTAAAACACCCACCAGGCTCAAAATACACTCCTTCCATCAAACCCCTTTCACAAATTGACCTTGGATTATTGTTCTACGCGTGATTTGAAGCCCGAAACTTGCTCTTTTCGCACCTTGAAGCTCAAAAACGGATTGGTGGAATTTGGGGATCTAGAAATGGTTTTTCTTTGGATTTTGAAGCTCAATCAAGGGGTAGGGGACCTAAATCTACTCTCTCTCTAGTTGTATGTTTGTGATTTGTTGCATATATCTTGGTCTTGCTCTCAATTTGCTTGAAAATCATGTTTATCTCCTTGAAGTGGGTTTTCTTCAATTTGGGTTTTTGATCTATGAATTGGGTTGTGTTGTTTTGTGTAATTGATTGTTGTTTTAACCTCCCTCCATGCCCCTTTGTCGCTTGATATCTCAAATTTGTGCTTGAATCATCACATTTGGACTTGGGTTGAAATTCCACACCTTAGAGGTGAAAATCTGCAACTTTTGGAACTTTGAAAATCTGCCCCGACCGCCCGGGCGGAAATTCCAGCAGCTGCCCCATTTTCTGTTTTGTTCTCGGTCACTCCTTGATGCCCGTTTGACCCCCGATCGTCCGTTTCTTCGCAGATTGGACCTATACCTACCTTTTGAACCTTGAATTCACTTTTGAAAATGTAAAACCAATCTTTTGACACGTAGAATGATCGGACATGTCGCGATACGATTGGACATGCGTGATGTTGAGTCGGTTTGACACATTTGGCGAAAATTGTGACTTTTGGAATGAAACGTGGGGTTTGGCTTTGGTCTAGTGAATGGACTATATTCTAATGAGCTTACATGGGAAATTCGATTGTGTTTATGTTGTTGCACTAGGACCACCGTTCGGTGTGTCGCTAGGAAGGGTTCCACGAGGCCTACAAGACTCGGACATGGGTTCCACGAGACCCACAAGACTCGGACATGGGTTCCACGAGGCCCACAAGACTCGGAAGCAAAATGTTAACTTCTTTAAGCTTTAAATGGATAAATTTAATGGGTTTGATAGTTTATTGTGGTTTTGAGTTGGTTGAGACACTTGAGAGACACAAAGACACTTCAGTGCGCAAATGGTGAACGATGGACACAATTGGAAGCACCTGGACATTTCCTTGGGTGATTGGGTGTGTTGGACACTTGGTTACATTATGACACATTTGGATACTTTTGGGACACGCGGATATGTTCAGGATACTTGGACACGTATTTGGAATAATTTGGGTACTTGGTGAACTTATTGTACTTGTTTAGCCACTCTTGCCTCATACCTAGTTCATCTCATTCATAGGACTACCTTTGTCGTGCACTTATCATATCTATACATATAGCGTTAGTAGTATGGTTTTCTTACTGGGCAAGTTGTGCTCACCCTATCATTTTCAAGTACCCGGCATGGAGTATGAGTTGATTGCTTGAAGTGTGGACGCATGGCATGGAGCTTTATGTTCATGAAATCATTTTTCTTATCTTTTGTCTCATATTTATTTTGAAAGATGGTTTTGTAACTTCTACCTTGCAATCTTTTAACAAATTGGTCTATGTAATAACCTTTAAAGTTGATACTTATGCGTTTGAGGTATGGGTACCCTAGTTAGAGCTCGCTGACTTTTGAGGAGAGATGTGTATTTTTGGTTTGACTTTGACTATTCTAGGAAATCGGTTGACTTTTGACTAGTCCTACGTGGATATTATTTATATTTGGTTTATTAAAATTGAGGGCGTGACAATCTTGCCATTTTTGGAGTTGGCAAAATAAACTATCTGAATCTCACCAGCACACACCTCTACTAATTTCCTCTCTGGTCCGGTTAAAGGCAGACCATCTGCTCCCAGGAACTATGGGATTCACAAAAGATTTTTCGCTCTTGTGGCCTGTCCCAAAGAAATTGCCTAGTTTTAAACTGAAAATATATGGGTTTAAAGGCCAAGTTTCGAACTCAATATCTGGATTTGACGCTCATTTATATTGCCACGTGAGCGACATGGGGTTAAATATGCTTGTTGAGTGTTGACTAGAAGTGGCAATTTGAATCCATTTCCAAACTCATCCGATTCTAATCAGTTCAAACCCACCCATATCCAAATATGATTTCAATTGCCCCAACTTATTAAACTCACAGATGTGCTTAGTTGGGTGGGTAATGGGTTAAAAATATATCCAACTTAAAGAAACCCATCTATTCTATTTACTCATAACAAAACACTCCACTCTTTCGACTGGATGAATTTCAGTCAACTCCTCTCCACAAAACCGATCGATTCTCTCTCTCCACACCCACCCAATTATATGCATATGCAATGCATTTATATACCGTACACCTCGAATTTGAATGACATAATGGTTTGAGTCTCAGATTTATTAGTCAATATTGCGGGTTATAGCTGTATTGTGACGTTTCTTCGTGATCGGTTGATGTAGTTGCTCAAATTGACCTTTTTCCCGATCATTTCGGCTCCAACCATTTATAATCTCCTCACATACATACGATGAAATGGTTGTACATATAGCATTACTGAATTTTTCATGTGAACCAAACAATATACTCCTCTCTCCGTCCGGATTTGTTAATCCGTTTTGGAGATTCCAATTTTTTTTCATTACCTTTTAGTTTGGTCATCAACTTTTGAGTTTACTCATTTTCCCATACTTTATGCCGTATGTTTGTGGATAAACAAATCCGGACGGAGAGAGTAAAATATTTTTAAAAAAGAAAAAAGAAAAAGGAGCTTAACGAGAGGTGGCAAATGGGTAAGTTTGGACGGGTTTGGATATGATTTGACCAGTTTTCAATCCATCAATATTTAACCCCGCTAATATTGACCCATATACGACCCAACCACATACGATCCACGGTCTATTTTGACCCGTCCAAACCCACCAATTTGCCACCTATAATCCTATAGTGTTAAGGAGTAGGGTTTCCTTTTGTTTTCTCTCTCTAGGGTTTTATCCTTCCTATAGCTGTCGCCCCATCTCCCCCGACCTTGCCACCACAAATCTCTCTCTCCATCACTCCCATTTCCTCCCTTTTCTGCTTTGATTGCTATTTTGGGGGTGGGGTTGCCGCCCTCGCGCCCCACCCCTGCCTGGTTCCTCTTTTGTCGGTCACCTGTTTTCAACCCCCCGCCGTTAAGCCTCCCTCCTCCAGCAGCCCCCCCGTTCTCCATCTCCACCAGCCGCCACGAACCCCCACCATTCTCCATCTCCACCTCCATCACAGTACCACCATTCTCCTCCTCCATCACAGATTTGACGAAGGGTTAAACTCGGGTGGTTTGGCCCCCTCCGATGCAATAAAGCTTTAGATCCGCTGGCGACCGGCCTTGGAGCTTGGTTCTCATCCCGGAGATGCGACTGATTTGCTACTCCTTCGCGGTGCAACTCGATCCTACTTGGTGAGGCAACTCAGTGATTGTTTTGGTTGGACCAGTTGAGTCCAGATTAGTTATTTTTTTGTTCTTTTTTTTGTTTGGTTTGTTGGTTTGTTTGATTACATATGCGCTGTAAAATGAGTAATGGTTTGTGTCGGGTTTCCGTTGGGATTCTCTCTGCTAGCCTTTGGTAGGATTCATCATCCCGTTCCGAAGGTGTCGGGTCTGCTTAGGCAGGTATGTCTACGAGCTACCATGTCGTGCTCATTTCATTTGTTAGTGGTTTTGGTTTCAATCCTACCTATTGATGTAATCGTTGCCGGATGACGTTTATGAATTGACTTGACATTTTCCAAAAACAAAAAAAAATCCTATAGTGTTGTGTTGACTATACACTCGTGCAGATCTAACACAGACACAGTCCGATGTGTTTTAATTGTCAATCATTTTTGGACTTATGGTTCGCCCCCACTGAATAATTTCTCAACAATCAGATCTCCTTCTCTCTCTCTCCCGCCGGAACTCCGACAGTCATGGCGAGGAGAAACTCCTCTCTCCTCCTCCTCCTCTCTCTCCTCCTCATCCACCACCTCTCTCTCTCCACCTCCACCGCCATTGCCGCCCACTTCGAAGGCTTCGACGACGCCTCCTCCTCCTCCTCCTCCTCCCTAGACCCAGAAGAAGAAGAAGACCAAATCACCCCTCTTCCGACCACACCTCCTCCCTCTCTCACCCTCTCCACCACACCCGATCCCACCCCTACCTCAAACCAACACTCTCCCCTCGATTCATCTCACCCGTCCGATCAATCTCACCACGAGCCCTCAATCAGTGACTACTGGGATGAAGACGAGTTCGAAGGCCTCCCTGTACCACAACCGCCCCCAGAAAACCCAACAACTACCGAAAATGCCACTCAATCCAATCCCGATGAAACGACGAGAAGATCATCGATGTATGGTAATGTCAATACGCGGTCGTACACTGTTGAGATCACGTGCGTCGTGTTTTTTATTGCGTTTGTGGTCAATTACTTTATAGGGAAGAGAGAGAACGAAGAGATTGCGTTGGCGTGGGTGACCAAGTTCGCTGTGAGGGGTTCGATTTTCGATAAGAATTTCAGTCTGGTGGGAGTGGGAAAGGACGAGGACTCGCCGTTGTTGTTGAAAGAAGGGCAGAATGTGTTCAAGTTCTACGCGAGCGGGAGGCGGTTTTGCCAGGGGTTGGTGGCAACTCTGGAGCTCAAGAGGCGGCACGATTTGATATCGAGGGTGTTTGATGTGGTTGTGGGGGGTAAGGATGAGGTGAGGATTGAGGTTTTTATGAATGATGATGCGATGGATCAGGTTGTTTTTGTGTTGGCGAAGAGGAGGGAAGCGAAACGGGTGCAGAAGGAGGAGAGGGATGTTCAGAGGTTTGGGAGTTTGATGGCTTCGCAGCCGGGTAGTAGGAAGTGGGTCTCGGAGGATTTGGTGGTTGTTTCGGAGGTGAAGGAGGTGGTGGGTGATTTTATCACGGAGCCTGTGGTTGAGCAGGTATTGATGATATGTTTCTAGTTTCTTTTTCTATATAACTTTGATCTTTGCCTTTTTGTTTGTTATTTTGGTTTTTTGTTGCTTGCATTATTGTGCTTTGAGTTGATTTTATGAGCTGAAAACTAGTCTTGGTTCGTAGCTAGACTACAAGAAAGGCCTTCAAATTGGGTTGGATCTGTAGAAGTTCAATGATGTGGTGTAGATTTTTGCAGATAGTGGAATGTGGGTAAGGGACAGAAGCCACATTTCTAGATTTTAATTTTCCATGTTAAGGAACGATTTGTTGTTGTGGAAGAGAGAAATGGAGTAAGGATTTAGCGTCTTACGAGACCAAAAAATAAGAAACAATAGTCATTGTGCTTCGGGGCACTTGCAACTAGGTTTAAGTTCTTTTCTTTCACAATGGAGAGATTCAGAATCTCAGTTCCTGTTTCATTTGAAACAGCCTTAGATTGTTAATGGAATTATGCCTTTCAATTGTTGTACTCATTCTAATGGTTATAAGAGGTTAGGCTTACTTAAGTTATGGGATTTACATAGTGTTATATAGTGCAGTGTGGAGTAATGGAAGCGCAAAAGTTAAAACGTATGAAAGAGGAGAAAGGACGATTCTCTTCTGAAATTCAGGCAATTGTCCCCGAAGTTAGGTTGCAAAACGCATCACATTAGAATCAGTTATGTCGTGATTGCCTTGAGTGTTTAGACTTTAGAGCTCTGAGGAATGTCGGGAACCAGTCTGTGATGAATGCCTTGTATGTGTGTCGAGCTAAATATTGGCGACATGAACATCTTTGCATATACTTGAAGATCAGGGATATGATGATTCTAGAGCAAAAAGACAGAATAAGATATCTGATGTTGCTTGTATTTGTGAGTAGCCTACTAACTGATGCAACTAGGGTCAATGACTCAATTGCAATGGTCAGGACGACCATGGTGATAGCCTAGGTTTGCTCCAGCGGCTCAGCCTCTAGCAAAATCTGTTCTTGGCTTGGTATTTTCCCATCTAGGTCCTTATCATGTGTTGCCTTCCCCAGATGTTTTTGTGGTGGTGTATGAGATTCTGTAAGATCTCTTATGGAAATTGTTTCTTTGAATAGGTTACTCAATAATGTTCTCCTTTTGTTGCATGTTTCACGTGTTTTTCTGCAGGTCTTAGGCGACAAAGCTTTTGAGAATTATGGGAAGGATTTCCTCTCAATGCATTTTTCTGATCAACATGTGGGCATGCACAAGAAGATGCTGGTGTTCAAGTTTTCCCTCCCTGATGCGAATCACATGGCTGAGATGACCCGTTTGGTTGCTCTTGTACCCTACTATATTGATCTAATAGGCCGATACAAGCTCAGCCCACAGGTGGGTGTGGTTTGGACTATATTCAAATTTCTTTCAGTACATCTAGGTATGTTCAGTATATCCTTTGAATTTTGAAAATTGCCATGTGTACAACAGGCTCGCTCCAAGACTGAAGCAGCGCGACAGAAGGCTGCCCAAGAGGCACACAAGGAACTTCAAAATGCTAGGCAAGAAGTATTGCAAAGAAAGAAGGTTGAACGGAGAAAGGTGTTTGAGGAAGCTGAAGCAAAGCTCAGTGTAGAGGCGATTCGTAAGAAAGAGGCTAAAGAACATGCTCGCCAGATGAAGAGAGCAATGCCAAAAGTGAAGATGACACGTACTGGCTAGATTTGGAGTTGTGTTAGTCTCTCTCCGTCAATGTATCAGATCTTAGGCGCATCATCAATTTTGTCTTAGATATAGGTAGATTCTGTAAGTTCATGGCTGTGTACCCCATTGTAGTTGGTTTGCAAACATTACAGCGCCATTGTGATTTTTGTAGAAACTTTATGTCCACCTCAAAAGCTTACAGTAAGCTATTAGGTGGAAAGGTTCCAATATTATATCATGTGATTGCCCATTTTTTTCCCGAACAATGTGGAATTGTATTCTTTAAACAGTTTTTGACCGATAGTGCAAGCATTTTTAGGTTTATATCTACAGAGATTCTCCTTGTGCGTAGTGCTCAAGAATCAACACCATGTTGATTGTCTAAAATGTTGGAAACTCGAGCAGTAGCTCTGTCTGTCAACTGATGAGCTGAAGCTCTTATGGTGCAATCGCAATAATCGGAAGTTTTGTTTTCTGAAATAAGTAACTATAATGAAGCTATTACCAAAAAACCCGAGAGAGAGCTTGGGAGCTTCTCTCTATAGATCTCTAGCGCTCCTCCAGCCACTCTCCGGCATCTTTTCCGATGAATTCCAAAAACACTAATATTAGGGTTATTTTAGTGCCCAAGGACCGATGTTTAATATAGACCCCTTATCATTCATAGATTTTCATTGGTGCTCTCGAATTTTATAATTTGTTTGGAGATTAGATTTTATAATAGTTCATTTTGCTTTGGTTTTTGGTTTTAGGAAAATTCTAAAATCAGTTCACTGTTAAAATATGTGAAAAGTGTATAAGAAAGTGTGAAAGCGTATAAAAAAGTACACTAGAATGTGTGTTTTTATCTTCTTCATATCTTATTGTCAGCCCAGTGGGTTGTTAATAGACGGACCCTTTTCTGTCAATATAAATATAAATTACACTTGTTTGTTCTAAAAAGTACACTCTCTGCTTTTTCTCTGGTTGATTGGGCTGAGGATCATGCTTCCAACGTAGTATTTGCATTGCCGGACTGCACCACCAAGCATTTCTATCCAACCTTCTGCTTTTAGGACTTTTTTTTTTTTTTTGGTGCAACGGAAGTTTGTTTAGGACTCTTTTGCCACCACATTTTATACAGCCAGTATGTTCAAAAGAAAATGCAGGAAAAGCATTCAAGTCGAAATTTTATTTAATTGATATCATATTGTGACCATGAGCTGATATCAACTGCAAAAATTGACATGCCCTGTAAAACTAAACATCCCTGCCATTTATGTGATATACTTCCGAGACCGTAACAAACCAGTGTTAAATAGTAAATACGTACGAAAATAGAATCACAGAACTATTGTTGGTGGACATTTTGACACAGCCTGCACAGGATAAGCAAAAGAAAGTATCCTCAACAACAAAAAAAAAACAAAACAAAACTTACATGCGCCATGCACGTCTATTGTTCACAAGTAAACAGGTTACAACAATATATCTTTTGTTCAATATTGTAACCCTATCTCACTTATTGACATCCAATACCACCGCAAATGAAATAATACACGTGTAATTCAGTTTATTGTTCCAATTTACTCGAAAAGAATGTGGTGCCCGTCTAATTCAATGTCACTTATTCTACTCCTATTCAAGGCTCTTCAAGCTCAGCCTCTCATTCCATTCAAAAGAAAAGCAGTGGCTTTCATGACCACCATGCAATATTCTTCGTGATTATTCCTTACAGGTACAAAATAGCGAGGAATAAGATTACAAATTACCAGTCCAGAACTTGTAGCATTCATCTTGGAGCTGTTCGGGAGATTCCTGGTAGGATGCTACGAAACCTTTTCTTGAAGAACAGTCTAAGAGCTGGTCCCACAAGGGGCCAAGTTGTTAGGATGGCAATGTAGGCTAGAAGCCACATCGATTTCCTGCTATGTCGCGAAAGCTGATCCACATATTTTCTTATAGGGATAATTACGTCATTGGTATTTTGTCCCGGGGGCCAGGGAGATTCATCTTTCAAACCTGTTCTTTCTCCCATCATGCAGTCACTCGCCTGTGTTTCTGACGTTACATCGTTGTTCTTGTCACTCTGAATCATGGGCTCAGTGTGTACATCGTCTACGTTTGTTTGCTCATCGGACATTGCAGCCACCATTCCATCTTCCGTGATGTTAATGTATGGACCTTGATCAATTGAAGATTCTGGAGGACTGATCAAGGGGAAACTTTGCATCTGTAAGACAAAAAACGAGTCATATACTACCAGGAAAGCAGTCAACAGCGAAGGTCCTTTTGATCTTTGAACATTATGATAAGAAACACAAGTCAGAGGTCCCTATGTTCCCAAGGAAATCTAAGATAACTAGCCAGATCTTAACAATGATCCCGTTATGTCTTCTTCACTGAAACAATAAGCACCTATGAGACCTAAAAAGTGGTAATCTGCGGTCATTATGCAACATTAAATATCATGACGTGTGGTAGTCACAAATATTCCAGATGGGGGCTCGTTTGAGCATTGGATACCTGGTATATACAGGCAAGTACGTCAGAAGACATATATGAAACTCTCCTAACTCCTAAGATAAACGAAATCTTTGTTTTTCCCCTTTCCGATTGCGTAATTCGTTCTGCTTTTTATTCCTTTCGTTTATTTCAGAAGTTGTCTAACAGTGAATATTTGTGTACCTGGGCCTTCTTTTTTCTGCGAATTAATGAACTTGAATGTAGTACAATGAAGAATTCGTGAATAGCCCCTACCCACCTGCAAGAAAGAGAGAAAGAAAACAAGGCATTACACTGCCAACCGGACATCACACTAACAAGCAATGCAAAGATGATGTTTGATAAAACTCTGAACTGACCATATTTTGTATTTATGTGCACATTCAGCATACTATTGCAGCTCTCAGATACATTTAAGAACAGATCTAGTGGCAAAAAAATAGTTTCGGGTCTTCTTTCCTGTCATGTACTACTTGGGAGTAATTTTACTTTTAAAAATTACTTAATATCTCGATGACTGAGCTTAAGCAAAATGATAAAGCTGGAACATGCACCTAGCAAAACATAACTTCCCTAGTACATGAATCATCCACAAGAATAAAGCAACATAGGCAACCTAAAAGCGAAACACAATTACCATAAACTCTTCGCAGTTATCCCTTGATAGTATGCCAGGTGTCCTCCATGCTGGGTGGTAGCTAGAACAATGTTTTTATTTGCCCTATAGATGGGATAAATATCAGTCAGCTTGCTCATAAAATACCAAAGATTGAACATAACCTTGTTACAACGCTATGTTGGTCATATGTCAATGGCCATTCTTGAAACCGAACTATTGATTATAATAGTCAAATAGCTGAAGGGAAACAAACAAGAAATGCAAAACAAATGAATGTTTCTTGTCGCAGCAGATGATAATTGACTCTGGCTGGTAGAAGGCTGCCAGTTAGGTATGATCAAGCAAAATGGATCAGCTTAAACAACAAAATTGACAATGAGAATTTTCTCCTTTTTACAACTGAAAAATGGAGTCGTATTTTTATTGTCTGGTAACTGGCATAAATGAAAAACCTCCGGTTCAAATCACATTTCAAAAGCAATACAGCCAAAAAGCAATTGAAGCGGACCATAAGGAATGGTCAACATCCATATGGATGTGTTGGTGAACAGGACAGCCGAAGGAAGAATGCTAATTAAAGGAATATTTTGTGCAGCTTCACTAAGATCATATTCTATGAAACAATGCATAATACCTTTTACGCCTAATTCCATCCCTCCTCTCTGTGCGTAATAAAAAAATTAATCTCCTCCAATTATCAGTATTTTGCAGAGAGAAAAATGTTTATAAATAGAAACTCTAGAGTTTCCATACCTGCATTCATCCCAAGGAATGGCTTCCCTCGTACAGACTGGATCATCCAAGGCACTTATGCAAAGAAGTGGCACACTCACATTTCCTACAAAAGGAGCACTACTGGAATGCCTGTAATATGTATCCACCGTCTACAAAACAAGAGAATAATGTGAGTAAATTACTGAAGCATCCGAGAATGAGTCAAAAAGACTAGTACCTCAAATTTTCCAAGGACCCGAGTCGCACAATTGTCAAAGTCCCTAACAGAGCGTGACTGTTTAACACAACAAACATTAATCAGAAGTTTACGTTAGAATAAAAAAAAGAAAGTAGCAACCTACAATTTGACTATTTATCAGCCAACAGTTTATCTTAAACTCTCAAGCTTGTTCAAATAAACGGCCTTAATGCATGACTTTATTTTACACTAGCTGCCTTTTAAAAAAGAACCATTAAGTTTTCTAGTGTAACCCAAATTTGTTCATGACATGCCTACATTATCCTCGGAAAAGACCCAAGAACAACTTTGTTACCTTTTACTTTTAGTTTCTTCTGGTGGTACACTTAAAGTAAACTTCCAACTGCCCAAGCAGTTGGGAACAAGGTTTGGTCTGCTAAAGCAGTTAAATGCCAATATTTTCCTCCATTACAGTTGCTGTAATTTGTTTCGCATTTACCTGTGATTGATTTTGTCAACGAAGATGAGGGTACAAAAAGAGGTAGAGAAGAGAACAAAGGTGACCTTTAAAATGCTTTCCCAATCTGCAAGACGGGATAAGACAAGCTGGTGCCTACAAAGAGTTCCAAATTTGGTCATGTACGAACACACACACACACACACACACAGAGAGAGAGAGAGAGAGAGAGAGAGAGAGAGAGAGAGAGAGAGAGAGAGAGAGGCAGAACTGTTGAAACAATTCACCAATTTGACATATAAAAAAACTGTGGGAAAACACCACTATGAAAGTAAGCGTAACTCGATGATAAGGTGAAGCAGACGTACAACTGAGCATAGCCTTTTAGGCCAAATGCAAGAACTTTGTTATAGAGCCTCTGCAACGCCCTGCGGTTAATAAACCTGTCACATATCTGCAAGAACAAAAAGATGAAGATAGGCAATAAAACCTAAAATGCCAGAGTGTGCAACTCCTATTAAGGTCATAAACAGTGGGATTAACAGCCCTGCGACTATTACCATTTCCCTTTTTGACGAGATAAGTATATTACCATAATTGACCCCCCTTAATTGATTCTGTAGAAGTTTTTCTTCTTTTTTTCTCTTGTTCTTTTCTATGTTTATGAAGGAAGAAACAAAAAGAAGAAAACTAGATGCCAGCAAAGAGAATCACAGAGGCATCCAAGAGATAATATTGTTTCATAAAGTCAGAGAGCAGAAAAAGAAAGATGCCAACATATTACCCTCCTCTTCTGACAGTAACCAGGGAAAATACATATGATAGCAACTAGGGAAAATACATTATAAGGCTAAGGATACGAATAGACAGTTAGACAAAACAACTAAACAATGAATAAGTCGAGTTGTAAATGATGCTACTTCAAGACCAACCCAGCAAATGGTTAGCAATGAAACTGTCTTAACGCTAATGGTTGCGAATAAATAGAAAAGAGGAAGTTGGCAAAAGAAAAAATGGCATTGATACTGCCGTGTAAGAAACATATTTTCTTGTGTAGAGTCAGTCACATGATGTACCGACCAGAAGGTCCC
The DNA here is from genome assembly GCA_036023075.1 of Gaultheria prostrata. Taxonomy (NCBI): domain Eukaryota; kingdom Viridiplantae; phylum Streptophyta; class Magnoliopsida; order Ericales; family Ericaceae; genus Gaultheria; species Gaultheria prostrata. The sequence continues at coordinate 9,961 of JAXBDA010000799.1, read as the reverse complement.
AAGGAGAACAGACAGCTGCAGCACCAGCAATCGGGCTATTAATCCCGTCCTCGCCCAGGTACTTTACCTGAAAGAATTATTTCCAATCGTACAATTAAATTATAGTACAATAAGAGAAAAAACAGTAACACATCGAATTGACTGGTTGCTAACACATTCATCTATAGAAACGACAAAAACCATTGCAAGAATATTTCAACAAATATTTGCACGACATATATAGAAGTCTAATACCAGAACATTCGCACCAATGCTAGTCCCAACAACAAAAAGTGGAGCTTCTGGGAATCGATGATGGAGATGGTCGATGACTTTGCGTATATCTTCCGTCCAGCCAGCATTGTAAAAGCAATCAGACTGCAAATATAATAATAGCCAAAAGCCTTGTAATATATGAGAAGCTTCTTGTTACATCATGTTCCAGTTTTCATAAGTAAATGAATCATCATCCTGCTCGTGCCGATATAAGATGGAGGTGCAGGGTTAAAACTCTCAATTGGATGCATGTGAGGGAACATGTCTATGTGTCATAGTTATCCAGCAATTATTAATCAGCAGTTGGCTTAAAAGAGTCCACATGAAACATAGTCCCCCCCCACTTGGGAACAAACACATCTTGGAACATGTATGGACAAAATACTTATATTAGCAAGACGGGTTACAAGAATTGCACAAAACAAAAATAAAACTAGCAACAACGTGGTGACATGAGCTATGCACCCAACGTATGAAAAGGTGGAAAGAAGCGCCTGTTAAAAACGTGTTTCTCCTCCTCTGTGCTTTCCATTTACACTTCAATACTGGATGTCTTGCATCTTTAAGTTATTTGACGTAATATAATTTGTTTTACAGTCTACATTCTAGTAAACCTCACATACATCGCAAAGACCTTGTTCTGTATTGGTGCATTTAGCGATTTTGTTGTACATGGGATCATTGGGTATGAAAGTAGAAGAGGTGCACCCAAATGACATATTACTAGCTCACTCGCATGGGGATTTCTTGTGATTATTATTTCCTTGGCTAGCTCTTTTGGTGAGTTCTTGTATTGGTACTTTATAAGTAAGAGATGAACCCTGTAAACATTGACGGTGTTATTCTAACGAAAAGGGGGTAGATCGTAAGGTCATCTAAGAGGTAAAACTGTAACATCTTTTTATTCGATAATATTCAAAGTTAGATCCTTGTTACATGTCAATCTCTGTTCCTTCATTGCACATTGTATTTTGATAGGTTAACATGTAACGCAAATCCAACTTTTCTCTTCCCTCTCCTTTTCTCGTCTTCCCCTTCTTCACTCTTTTGCACATCTAGACCCAAAAGCAGGAAAACGCCCTTTTTGACGATCCACATGCAAGAAGATAAAATATGCTTTAATTTTTTATGGGCTAATGAAGACAAATATGTAAGCATAACCAAAAGAGAGAGTAATTCTTTTTTTTTTTATCAGCAAGGAAGGCTGTTCAATCCCCCATTAATTGCAGGCATTGATAGCAATTAGAAGTTTGTGCTAAAGGAAAAGAGATAGTAAGGCTGTCAATATTAAATAGTAGCATACGACAATACCTCAAAAGTGTAAGCTAACAATATGGTTTTCCAGTAAAATCTCTTTATCCGTTGTACGCAATTAAATCATTCAAACGATTAACATACATAATTTCATCAAGAGCATACTTACAGTAATTGATATTCCCCCCAGCCCCCGATGGTTGCTGACAACAACATTCCAACCACCTTTTGCCATCTTCAAAGCACAATGCTTTATATACTGTTAACACATTTTGCACACTTTGACCAGACGTAAAGATTGCAGAACAAGGATTGAAAAAACAAAAAAGTACGTAAAAAGCTTACAGCATCGGCAGAATCACTTGTCAAGCCAGGAATGACTACTACAATGGGGGTTTTATCATCTTCCGTAATAGTATCTTTTGCTTGGGATGAAGCCTCTGGAACTGGAAAAACCAAACCAAAAATTAGAGATTGAATGCAATCTCCAATAAATGGTATCATAATGCCAAAAGATATGCTAGTCAAACTTTATGCTAATCTACTACATAATTTTTGAGATGCATTGCTCATTATTCTGACAACCTTGGTTCTATCAGAGTGAACTTAGATCATTGCACAACATAAAGTCAGAAAAGCTATTTTACCATTGGAATTCAGTAGCCAATCCAAAGCAATTGTTCCACCATCAGACAGATGAAATAGCTGTCTGCACAAAGCAACACACCACATAAGAGGCCTTGTTTGACCAGGCATGGCCCTCACATTGGACTATACATCCACGAGCTATGGATATGGGGATTTATATCCAAAGTTTAGTCAATATATTTACAGTCTGGATTAAACATGATAAATAATGTGGAAAATATATCATAGGGTTGCGGTATTATTAATCTTATCACAACTAGTTTATGGGATTACACAATATAGGATTAAAATTTAAATATCCTTCACTATTAGTCCCGTCAAAGAAATGCGCCCTAAATGCAGGTTTGATTGTAGCACAAGGAAGTAAAATCACCTTCTGTATCGGAAGGCAGGACGCTGACCAAGTAAGCTCAAAAAAGCTGTCTGAAGATGAGGACTAGAAAGCCATGGAGTTGCCAAATACCTGCAACAGTAAACATATGAAACCCAGTAAAACACATACACTTCTATCTCACAACAATCACTGAATTTAATTATATTCATATTTTCCTAAAGTTGACTTCTTTTCACTGATTAAGCCTTCATTGCCATCTGGGTCATGATGGGTATTTTCCTATTTTGTCTAATTCTGTTCTAATCAAACAAAAAAACACTTTTGAAACATAAAGGGAAAAAAAGTTGGAAAAAAGGAAATGAAACATCAAATTGAGATCAAAATTGTCATATTTTTACCTTCCATGGAGAATTGAACACTTGGAGACAACTTCTTGGTAGACATCGGAGGAAGAATTGAAGGTCAAACACACGGGTTGACCTCTAAAACAGGTGAAAAGATCCTGAATGAAATGAATCTCAAGGAAATTGTAGAGAAAAGCCAAGGAAATGAAAAGGAACCCAAAAAAGTAGTGGGAAATGGGTATGAGAGACGCTGCTGTGAGAAGAATTTGGTAGGGAGATTCGTGACTCTCGATGAAGTTGGAGCAATCCATGGAGGATGAAGAGGATCTTGGTCAAGTGTCTGTGTTTTTTATGGTGACCTTTCTATAGTAGCAAAAAATGTAGGTATATCTTGTTGGTATATATTCTTGGGATTGGTGAGTCCGTCAAAACAACACAACTCGGACATCTGAATTCGAAACTTGTACCTCTTGACCGCGAGGAAGAAATCACTGGTAAAATCTCTTTCGATTAGAATGGCTTATTTTTTGTTTACTCTCGATTAGAATGGCTTATTTTTTATCAGATCGGAGAAAAATAAACGAGATACAGGTAACAACATCAGACCGTGGAACCAAAAAAGAAATCACTTTTGATTAGAATAGCTTATTATTTATCAAAAGAAATCACTTGTAAAATCTTGTTCGATTAGGATGGCTTTTTGTTACTTACTCTCGATTAGAATGACTTATTTTTGACCGGATCGGACAGAAAAATAATCAGAGATACATGTAAATCATCTCAACATTAGACTGCGGAACAAAAAAAAAGAAAGAAGGAAAAAATAAAAAATTACGTGGTGGTTTGACGAATATCCATTCCCGTACAAATATCTGCTCAGCCTATTATTGGGAGTTACACCCAATCAACTCACTCTCTCATGCACTCTGGTTTTCTCGCACTTTCTGTTACACAGTGAGTTCATACAAAACAAACGGAGCTGGTTCCTGTCCAGTCTCTTTCATCCAGTGCTGTCCAGTTTTTTATTTTCATGGACCTACCCTGGACTCACAACACTGATCAGAACCGTTAATCTTGTATAGCTCGTCTATTTCTACAAGTACCAAGAAAATCAGGTTCAGCGGACGTTGATTGATAACTTATTAGAACGAGTTTATCTTGAAAGTACTAGGCACTCCGAATGAGACTAATTTGTTTCAAGGTAAATGTGTTTTGTTAAGTTATTGAGCGCTATTCGCTGACCTTGATTTTTTTTCGATGCGTGAAGAACTTGATGAGCTCTACAAAATGAATGATTCCAATAATTATTGGAAGCCCAGAAGAGGTCCACAAAAATAAAATAACTGGACAACACTGGATGGAAGATGACTGGACACAGGAACCAGCTCCAAAAACAAAAGGGGTGTGTTTCATGAGTCTGGAAGTCCTCGTGGGTTGCAAGGGCACAAGCCTTGAGGCTGCCTTGAAGCCTCACAGGGTCAGTCACACATCAGCCTGCAAATGGGTGGGCCAACGTATAAGTTTCTAAAATTAGTAAACGATGACCATTTCTGAAAAGGTTGCGAACCAGCCAAGCCGAGTCGAGTCGAGTCATGCTTGTAGTGTTCAATTTCGGCTCATTTACCAAACGAGTTATTAATTCGAGCTTAAACTCGGTTAGTATGTAAATAACATGAGCTCTTAACGAGCCAAGTGCAGTTCATTTAGTAAAACGAGTCTTTATAAATTAGTCGATGTTATACAAACGAGTCGAGTTTTTTCGAGTTGATTCGTTTACTACACGAATCTAAAACTCGAGCTCAACTTAATTACTAAATAAGTTGAACTCTTAACCAGTCGAGTCTTGAGCTACCTGCGAGCAATTTGGTTTGTTTGCATGCATGAATTGTCGTGAGTTTTTTCTTCTTCCAAATAATTATTCTGAGAAGAAAACCTCAGCCTAGCTCAGTGTATTTCCCCTCATTTAAACAGTATCTTTATACCCACTGTGGTTTGGGTCAATTATTTGTGCACATAACCCCTTGTGCTTTGTGGATTTATTTAGAAGCCACAAAATAATGGAAATAATGCAAAATCTATAAACTGCAACAAATTAATGGAAATAATGCAAAATCTACAAACCGAAATGATGAAAAGTTCAATATGCCCTCACCTTCTTCCTTGAATCTAACCAATCCATCCCTTGCTACAAAAATTAGATCCGAACCTTTCATCCATACCAAAATTCAAGTCGATCGGAAAATAAAAACCTCGTGGTCAAACAAAATTTATTATGAAGTAAATATTCAAAATTAATCTTTCATTTTAACCAGAATTGTATTCCCCGAACATTGAATTATTGATGTCTGGTCGACATCATTTTTTTTTCCAGAGATGCTCTACTCTTTGATTAATATTGTTATGAACAACTCGGACTATTTTCTGGCTGCTTCAGTTTTTAAAAGACTATTTCGTAATGCTGGTGGTGGTCATGTATGGGAACCAATTGCTTCCAAACTGTGGCATGCGGCTTTGGTTTTGGTTTTGTGGAACCAATTTTTTTATGACATGGGATATGCTAATAGATGCCGATCTAGAGGAGCGGGGGAATTACACGGCGCCCAAAATATGGCATGGTAAAACAGAAGACAATAGTAAATAAATGCAGAATTTCATTTTCCATTTTTCTGAAAAGGAAAACTACTACTGTAGAGGAACAACTTTAAAGAATTACAAGTATTCCTATGATTTTCCACTCTATTGGAACAAAAAGTAGTTTTTCTTTTGCCAGTTTCTGTACAGCAAGCTTCGAACAGCTTGATCCAGTATGGTTGAGCTTGACCATACGTTCATCAACCGGGCATTTCAGCAACATCTTGTCATGGGGTCTTCCGCAGAAGCAAGGCCAACAGGTAGCAGAGGGCAGAGTCAACTGAGGCGAGTGCAACTATAAGAAGTGCCATGAGAATGAGAGTGAGAGAAGCTGTCTTCAGCTGCACACACAGGCACAGGGGAGGTGGGACACAGGGAAATCAGTTTGCTGCCGCATTTGAAGTGATCAAAACCAAATGAAGTTTGACCATGCATGAAACTTCTAATAGTAATAGGACATGGTAACTAGTTTACATTATGGAGTAAGTGAATTCAGGACACACTAGAATATGTGGTTACTAAGAAGGCTGGCAACACCGTGTCCTAAGTTTCATACTTTCTGAGGAGCAAGTTTATGAAATCGGGCTTTTGCAAACTATGCCAAACAAGACTCAAATATTTTTCAAAGAAGTTTAAACCTTTGTTGCTCCACAAATCTGGCTCACAGTGAAAATCGCAACACATACATATCTTAGTTTATTTTTATAGGATTTACATCAAACTGCTTGCAAGTGATCCAAAGCTAGCCATCCTAGAGCAATTGTTATATGTTCACTAGACATACTTTGACACCCCTCCCTCAAGTGATCCAAAGCTAGCCATCCTAGAACAATTGTTATATATTCACTCGACATACTTCGACAGCCCTCCCTATGGAATTATATATGAATTAACAACCAACAAAAACAACCAAATTCAACATAACAGTCAAAAGATGCAACCACCGCAAGATTTACGTATCTTAAAACCAAAATGCTATGAATAGCTGGTTCTTCCACATTAAGGAAAACTCAAAATAGCTTCTCATGTGGACATGCCCCTGAACATTAGTAATTTTTTGTTTCTAAATTGTGGACTATAACCTATCCCATTAACAAGAGTAAGAAGGTGAGATGTAGTTTTACTTAAGTAAGTTGATAGAACTTCAAGAATCTAGATCAAGCTTCACGATTGGCAGGTGAGATTATAAGGTTCAAGATTAAAATGAAGATAGAAACAGGAAATCAAATTCAATAAGCTTTAAGCACATAGGCATGTGCTCCATCTGAAAAATGCATGAAGAAATTGAAGCACATGCATGCCAAGAGCATCCAAGACATAGAAGAAAATATATCTACCATTGTGCATCTGATGGTAGCTTGGATCCAAACCTTTTGGGCCCCTGAAGGACCCCTGAAAGAAAAATGGACTCCTTTTGACTCTGATATAAAAGATAATACGTATATTTACTATCTTTAACTGTGATACTAAATTACTAACCGTGTTCTGTAAACTCGGCCACTCTATGTACTTCAGCTGGCTAGGCTGCTGAAGAAGGAAGACGAATAAAGACTTCAAAGCCCTGAAGAAGAAAAAACTACTTCATCAATCCTTTCATACAAAGTCCCTTTCACTTCTTTCATTAATGTCAAGGAGTGAAATCTCTCCTCACTGGCTTCACCAAGTAGGTGTTTGTTTGAAATAACTAAAAACGATAGCTATACTATTTCAAGGAATGAAATCCACATGAGAGTAAGGAGTGTTGAAACAAGAATTTTGAGATGCATGTGTGGTAAGACAATGTGAGAATTAAAAAAGAAAACTTTCACGGGATTGTAAGCGTAGCACCGATAAAAGATAAGAATGGAGGAATAGATTAAGGTGGTTTGGACATGTCTATAATAGATCAGTAGAAGAGAAGTGATATAGTAACGGTAGAGGGTAGCATTAAGGGGAGTGGTAGACCAAACATGACTTTGGAAACGGTAGTTCAAAAGGATCTAGGCTTGTTGGTTATCACAAAATACGATGCCATTGACAGAGCTCTGTGGAGAAAATAGATTCATGTAGCTAACCCCAATAGATTCTGATTTTAAGGCTCGGTTTTGTTTGGTTTAACTTTTGAAGGAACATGATTGTAGGAACGATACCCGAAAGCTTCCTTTCTCAAAGTCAACCAAAATGGCTCCTCAAGGAAGTCATCGCCGTAGCTTAAATCATGATGACTTCTTAGTGCAGATGTAGCATATCTGATCTGGAAACTCATCACAAGACGGTAATGACTCTTTGCCATTGGAATCTGCCAAGTGTATAGGGGGGAAAATCATCAAATGGTCAGCAAATATGAATTAAAAGAAGAAACAATGAAAAAACAGAATTAAAAAGTTACCATTTTAGAAGCTAGTTGAATGGCACCATAATTACTAGGTGTGCTTCTGCTATATTTCTGAATCTGGTATGGTAGTTTAGGATGAGCCGAGCCTGCTAAGAAAACCATATACTAACTAAGTCCCAATACGTTTTACCATATGGATAATAAATTTGGGACTGGGAGAACCTGCACAGATTTCCATCAACCCTGAAATGATTGCCATCTTACACCAACGCCAATATGGAATCTATTGATGGCAACAGAAGAGAGGTTATATTCACATGGAAAGATAAAGAAAAAGTGCAAAAATAAACGATAGAACACAAGTGGCCATATTTCTGCGACTTGTGAGGCAAATCACAACAAAAAGTACATTTGTAACTTGATGACTTATGAGGTGCCATACTGCGTAATTACAAGACTAAAGGAGGTATAATTTCTGCCCAGGGAAGGACTAGAACAGATCTACAAATCTAATGTAGTAAATATGTCATGAGTGTTACTTCTTCCAAAATCCAGAAAAGTATCCTGAACATCAATTTAAATGGAAGTAAATTAGCGTTCAATCGCCAAGAAACACTGCTTTGTAGTGAACTAGTGAAGGCACTTGATGACAAAAATAGAATCAGAGGAGTTGTCTTATCTTGCACATCCGCTTTTGTTCAGATAATTGTTTCCACCTATGACCTACCTGAAACACTAAGAGTAGCATACTTAACCATAGACTACTTCAAGGCCAAAACACCGGGCAACATAGACAACAATTGTCGAAAAACAATAACGTTATGGCCATATAGTCAATAATTTGATCAAGGTAAGATGCTTATGTAATGGAAAAGTCCTAATGTGGAGAAGACAAGGCAATTAACTTGCAAACAAATGCAGAATGCTATGCATACGGAAAGAAATTTGTAATTTATGAGCCCAGAGAAGAGGAGAGAGGGAAGAAAACATTTTTTTTTTTTTTTTGAACTGGAGGGCAGAATACGATTACTATACAATTTTCTCCATTAGTGTGCGGGTGAGGGAAAATTTTACAGTGGTCTTGGGGTGCCCTACACCCTTCTCCTCCACATATTTCTTGGACAGTTTTATTGTATGAACCCACAAAAATGTGTGTTGGAGAAGGGCAACCACTAACTATTTTTCACTTTATCTAAACTTGTTAAATAATTCAGAAAACACAAGGATAAAGGAGAACCATTATATCCTTCTATTTTTGCTAACACTAAATACATCAGTGAAAAATTAGAGGGAAATTAGAAAATATGAAACCATTATATCCTTCAATATTCACTTGTTAAGTTTCATTATGAAACCAAAAAGGACGCATGACAGCAAAATATCATTTGACAGATGAAATTCATGAAAGCCAGATCACAAGTAAACTACTATTCATTAGAAACCTGTGTGCAAACCCCCTCTGGACCATGCAAAGATTGAGGCTATGCTGTTCGTGCTAGTGAACCCTATAATGGCCTGTAACAGTGCCATGAGCTGCTTCAGCTTCTATGGTCTTTCCATTAATATCCAGAATACAGATTCATATCCCATTAAAATCCAGAATACAGATTCATGTAAGGGATCCAAAAGTGAAAGAATCATGTAGAGCCTTTTTTGGTAGGAACAAGTATGAAGGCCGTGACACATGCGCGGGCGTGTGCATGTGACTTCAACAGCTGGTTAAGTGGATGTCCAATTGAAAGCCGAAAGCATATAACTACCTAAAAACACACTTTAGAACTTTCAAAAGATATTCTTATGATGCAACTCCAGGGGTTCGCTTGGTGGTCAAGACATGGGACTTAAGGTTATTAAGGTCCCAGGTTCGAAACTCTTAGCTGCTATCAACTCCTTTGGGGCCAGTCTATACGGGGCAAAACTTTAATTAGGTTCCCCGCAAGTTGATTGCGGGATTGGGCACCTAGGATTTGTCACGCCCTCGATTTTTAACATAATTAAATAAGCATTTTTTTTTTCTTCGCAGAATACCACAGAATTTCACTTTACAAACACCCAAACCAACTTGCGACTTTAATTCCATTACAAAGAGCCATGAACTACCTCGGTTCCCATTTCCCAAGAGAAAGTGTGATTTAAAAGTAGAAAAGTGATCACATTCTTCCTTATAGTGAAATGAAAGGA
>JAXBDA010000798.1:59193-70416 GCA_036023075.1 Gaultheria prostrata | reverse complement strand
GTAAGGACCCATATAAATAAGTAGTGCTTGAGTGATCCGTTGCACCACGTGGCTATGCTCCGGGACTACTAAATAAGTAATCGGCTATTCCTTGTGAACATCCTTGGCTCTCATTCAGTCTGCCATGATATTTAGGTTACAGGCATTGCTTGCTTGGCCAGACTAAGTAGAAGGTCTTGTCATGATTTTTCTCAAAGGTTCTTTGTTGTTGCTCTATTTCATTTTCAAGCTTTGATTTACTACTAGTTTCATATTGCTGTTAGAAGTTCATTTGGGCCTACGTTAATGTAGATTTCTCAAGTGCTGTTGAAAGAGGACACATTTGATGCACTTCGCAAAAGCTTGGGTTGTGACGTCCATTTTTGGCTTTTACAGAAGAATCAAGTGGTTTTTCTCTATTTGTTATTATTATCACGAGTTGTCTTTTTTTTGTGTAAAGGTTATAGATACAGATGTAATGGTAGTTTAATTGTTAGGGAAGCTCCAAACGAAATTTTCTCTCTCTTGATGTTTAACTTTGGTGACCTGTCTGGGAACGGGCTAAAATCCTGCTTCGGTCCATTGATGGGTGTTTCACTAAGTGTGTTTATTGACTTTTTGACTTTTCACGTGATGTATTCGAGAGAATGACCTCCTTTGGAAAACGCAATAAGCTGGGTTTTTTTTTTTTTGAGCTAGTGAAGCCAATTTTAGGTGATTGTGAGCTTTTTTGGAGTTCACAATGATAATTTGAACCGTTCATTTTGTAGCTCCCATAAAATATATATATATTCATTCTATAGCTCTCATAAAATACTACATATTTGTTCCAAGAATAAGTTTTATAACATCAATTGCCCATTATAACTTCATCAAATTTTCTTTTTAAGCTAAGCAAAATGCAAATGAGAAAAAAGCCAACCAACACATGTATAGGTTATTAAAAATTTGCCATCCTAGAGTTCCAAAAAAAAAAAAAAAAGTGAAGGCAAAAATACTTCTATTCCCTTGACAAAGAAGTCGCATTTTCTTAGTCATTGTACACCATTCATGTTTTATTAAATTTACCAGTGCTAAAACAGGAACTTACCAAGTAATCTAACTGCACAATCTTATCTTACGCATTGTCCACACACGGCATGCCAACCTGGATCCTTCTAAAGTTTGTCATTTGATAAAATGAGGTTCATTTTTATGTCCAGATTCATTGGAGATAAAATCACCTCCCCACCTCATTTGATAAAATGAACCTCATTTTATCACCTCAACCTCATTTTATCAAATGACAAACTCACCCTAAGAGCCACACATACAACAGACGAAGCCCAATAAATAAGAGTTCGTATATTTGACCAAAAATAAGATGAATAAAAAATAATGATAGATCACCCAAAAGCATACATTTGACCAAAAATGATAGATCACCCAGAAACTTACCAAGTAATCTAAGTGCACAGTCATATCTTACGTATTGTCCACACATGGCATGACAACCTGGCTCCTTCTAAGAGCCACATATACAACAGACCAAGCCCAATAAATAAGAGTTCGTATATTTGACCAAAAATAAGATGAATAAAAAATAATGATAGATCACCCAAAAACATACATTCTACATGGTATCCACATCATTGTTTCACCATGTCAAATGAAATCTACACGTAGTTTCAGTTGCGTTGATGTTATCAGCAATAATAGGAGACTTCACCCAAACCGTTCTGACGTCCCGTCCCAAATACCAAGCTTTTGAGATTTTTGAACTTTTTCTATAGTAAGCAAAAGAAAATTACCATCCTTCCGTTTCTGTTTAATTGAAGTTTCCGTTGCACCAAAAAAGAAAAAGAAAATTACCAATATGAAATTGTGTTAGTCAAAGCTAGAATATGTCTTGTGCGTTTCTTGTTATCTATTAAGATGATTAGTTTGGCTTTGTTCAAGATCTTTGTAATGAATTTCATTTTTGTAAGTGCCGGCCTTCATTAATATAATCTTCTCCTTTCCGTGAACAAAAGCTAGAGTATGCCTAACAAAAATAAACAAAAGAACAAAATCAATTGCTCAAAAATCAAAATCAAGCAAAAAACATTTAGAGGATAGGCAACGGCATCTGCGATAAATGTATAAGCGTACTGCGTACGTACAACTTTAATGACCACTTAACAGAAAAATAATTTTAATGGCCAAATGGAATTGATTATTGCATAGTCAATGGGAAGAACAGATTTGAGAAAGGCATAAAAACACTTGCATTAAAAATATTCAAGAAGCAAACGAAACATGCATTAGATTATATCAAGAAACCCAAAAATTGACAATCTGCAGTAAGAAAAATTCAGCATAAGACAAAGATCCAGAACAAAGAAGTAATCAATGGAGTAAAAGGCTACATAGTCATGTCCATTTTTTTTTACAAGGCACTGGACACAAATTAGGAAAATCAAGAAAAAAAAAAGGTATTTGGACTCATATTGTCTTATGACTTCTCTCTTAGCAACAATCAACTCTCTCTATGAAAAAATAAATATCCGTGCGAACCTATTCGGCACACAAATTTCTACAATAAATATTAGTGTATTTATCCCCCGATTTAATTTTACTTGACCCAGTAACATAGAATTCACCAAGAAAATTTGTGACATCTTATGTATTTTCATATTATTTGGCCTCATTATTCATACTAATATATGAAAATTTTGTATGTATATACTAGTTAGTAAAGTTAAGAAAAATGTTGAACATCCTGTCCAAAATTTTTGGACCGCCACAGGTTGGATGGAATGGAATGTGCATTGGAATGGAATTACGAATGGAATAGAATTGGAGGAATTGATATTAGAATCATCATTCCTATTCCAATGTTTGGCTATGGCTGGGAATCCATAGCAAGAATGGAATTCTCATTTTAATTCTCATTCCAATTCATGCGTTTGGTATGCAAGAATGACATTTCAGTGGTTTTAACAAACCAGAACCTTCTTAAGCAAAGCAAACCACACATATTTAAAATCATAAGGCAAAAAAAATCAAACACCAAGACAATCAATGACTTGCTCCCATATGAATCAAACCCACTTCAGACAAACACCAAATCATGAAGATAAATGTAGAATTCAAATTGAAATAACTACACCAAGTAGTTAACTTAACAGATCTCCCCGAAGCAAAGCCTTCACAATCTTCTTTCTCCTTGTCTTTTTCGAAGAAAAGCATGTCGTAGTGTGGGAAACTCCTATTCCTCCAATTAGCTGCATCCTTGTGGCTCTGAATCAACATGAAAATTGAAATTCAATATCACAATTGTAGAGTGATAGAATGAGTGATATTACAGATCAAAGGAAGGCATTCCTTCCTGGGAACAAACAACAGAGAACAAGCTACTTCTAGTAAACATTAGCAATAAAAAAGTTAAATTGAAAGCCAAAGAAAGGTGGACACAGGGATACGTATAGAAATCTAGAGTGTGTACATATTAGCATATTCCCCAGTTGACATCAAAGAAGAAGTCTGGTCAATTCGATGGTAAAAATAAGAACTCCAATGCTTTTAGTTTCTGAATGAGCAGCTATATTTGCAGCCAATAAGGCTGGACCAAGATGCTCTCTATATCACATAAAACTAGCAATTCTGAACACAAAGGAAAATTCAAATTCATATCAAGAGGAAACAAGCAACTAATAACATAGAAGTGAGATTAGGGTGCAATACCTTGTCATTGCTCAAATTAAACACCTTATTATTCAAAATACATAACATAAAGCTCAAATTAAACCTTGAAAGAGTGTCCTTGTAAATTCCAAGTTTGCTTTGTTTCTTCTTTCCATGATTGTCACCAGAACTAGAATGAAATACTAAACACAAAAATGCTATAGCATGCCATACAGGGTTATACAGGAGCTTGTGTGGTACTTCATTAGCACATCCTTCCTACCGATTATACCAAAGAAGTACATGAGTGGAAAACTTGGGCGTTTGCTCTACTTCAAATCATGCTCCTAGATTCTACCTCACATGCCCCTTATGTATTTCGCTCCGCACAATAGAATAGAAGACAAATTGTAATACATGATGTATCTTGTTGTGCCCCAATGATCCAAACCAAACTCTTCCACATCACCTCTTCCAAATGATTTGCTAATATGATATATCACGTTACACCAAGTAATACACAACAAATCAATACCGATAAAGAAAGGAAAAAGCAGTAATTGCTCAATATATTGAAGGATAATACGAACTTCATATAACCAAACTTATGGATCAAAAGAACATACTTCGCTATTCAAAAAAAAAAAAAGAAGAGAAAAGAACATACTGCTTTGATCAAATCTGCAACCTTCATATGGCATTGATTTCAATCCCAGACGCAGACACCAACTGAATCATTTTTAGGTCGACAAAATGTGCTAACTGGGCATGTGATGCCCTAATTTTAGTCTCACCAGCAGCAATTCCCTCCCTTCCCCCTTATTAGATAGCTCTGATATCAGATTTGTACAATTCTGCAGGAAACTAAAGCGACTTTTCTTTTGCATTACCATTTACCAGAGAGCAGCAAAATCTCACATTCACAACGAGATTCACAAATTCAGGTATTTGAAATACGTAAACAGATCTCAGAGAGAAAGAGAGAGAGAGAGAGCAGCAAAATCTCACATTCACAACGAGATTCACAAATTCAGGAATTTGAGTCTCACCAGCGCAGCAACGCACCGCCACTGCCCCCACTTAAATCAGAGTACTCACCTAGCGGGGAATCGAACTTCAGACCTTGAGGAGCAAAGCCTGGCATCTGCCCGAGAACCCCCCGGGTGTGTTCGAAGAAAGCATCTTGGAAACAGATTCGTGCACCCGGTAGAAGGCTTAGACACGAGATAGCTTCATGGTTTTATATGTCAAATTCAGAAAGAGAAAACTGTAAATCAAACTAAAAATAGCAGTACCCGGCTGGACCTCCGATTGGCTGGATCGTCGGTACCCAATTGTAATCGCCGCCGTAATCTTCGTCGCCGGAATCAGCGTTGGAGTCGCCCTCCTTATCGCTACCGAAGTCTTCATCAATGCTGCTGTTAAGTGCCATACCAGTTTCACGCTTTTAGCGAATGTTAGAAAACAACCGATGTCGTTTTGGGTACATGACATGGGTTCAACCTGCGTCATTTAGTAAAACGACGTCGTTTTGGAAACATGACATGCATTCAACCTATGTCATGTACTCAAAACGACGTCGTTTTAGGGTTCCCAATATGGGAAAGGGGCTTAATTCGTCACTCGAGATTTATTTTGAAATTATTAAATTGATCGAAATTGTTCAACATTTAGACCTTGACAACAGGATAAACATTGTGAAATTATTATACAAATTTAATTCTTATTAGTGAATGATCGGAGATGATTGATGTGAATTTATTTTTATAAAAGTAGATTTGACCACATTTAATCCAATTTTTTTATCAAAGAATAATGTCAATTAGGTTGAGTAATTGCTCGATTGTGATTCATTACAATATTATTAATACGATCTCATTCGTTCATGTTGTAGGTCTCGCAAAGATGATAAACCACGTCAAGAATCATGTAAATCAATTATTGAATGATACATAATCGAAAACAATTTAATTGAATTTTTTTCTCTGATAATAATTTGCCTACACCGGATCAAAATCATTTTCCTCCAACAATTCTCCTCTTCGTCTTCGTCCTCTACTGCATCCAAATGTCTCGTCTCAGAGGTTCAATTCGCCGCCCATTCCGCCGTGGGACGACGTCCCCGATCCCAAAGCCGTCCTGTCGCCGCCCAGTCCGCCGTGCGACGTGAAGCTCCCCTGCTTCGACTTCGTCTGGAGCGGTAATGATAGCTCCAGAATTGCATCGATTGTGAGCTCGATTATGGCTAATAATCCTGGCCGCCCTATTCCTTCTGAAAAGGTAACGTTTTTAGGTCTCAAGGTTTTGATTCTGTTTTTTTAAGTACTTTGGCTGGCGACAGTGGGTATTAAGTGATTTTTAGCAATCTTTGTTTAGTTTTTCGGCAATATTTTTGTCAATAATTAGGCGTCTTTGTTTCAAAGAGAGGAATCGATAAAATTTGAGCAGGAATAAATGAAATGAGATTCACGAGGGGGGAGAGGGAGGAGAGAAAGAGAATCTGGTACTCAATCTTCTCTTTGCCGGGCTGATGATGATCCAGATGTCATAAATATCCATTTCATTGCATTTCAAACAGCTTATAAATCAAAAGGGATTGATTTACTAGCAAATTTATTCAAGCAGACCCTCAAAGATTAAAAGTTTACAAAGCAAAGATGGGAATGAAATGGGAGAATGGCCTATGCATTGTGTCAAATTATCTTCTTCTTAGCTTATTGCAACTGTGAACATAGCAAATGCTGAAGAACAATATAATTATGGTGAGAGTAATTGTAAGTGCCTGGTTTGATTAATTGAATTTAATCCTGTATTAGAAACATTACTGGATTCTGAACAAAACGGTTTTATGTCCAATGAGAATGTTATGTTGGGATTTGAAGCAGAAAGTGGCAGAACTCCACCATCAACTCAATCAGCAACGTCAGCATCACTACGGCTCCCTGTCTGATACAACTGATCGTTATGAACATGTCTAAAATCATAACTCTCATCAGTGAGTTGGAAAACTGAACTTTTATATATTTGTGTGATTCATGCCCTTATTTTAGGCCTTTTTCATTTTCCCTTCCACAAAGTTTTCTTTTTGTGACTAATTAAATCCAGAAGCTGGATTTTGCTGTAATTTACCCAACAATCTTTGTTCCTGACCGATAAAGCAGAAAAATCGTTTTAGTTCGTCGATCAAGGAACTTGTTTGCTCATTTGAGATGAGTGCTTTAGTGACTTTCGTTATTTGGTGTTAGAAATATTTTGTATCATTGACATATATGAATTGAAAGAACAACTGAGAGAGAACTATACAAATATACAATAGTTACATCGTCAACCTTGATGGCCTACATCCATGTGAGCGACTGAGGAGGAATATTTTTTTTTAATCAAATGATTCAAACCATACAATCATTAATAGAGCTATGTTTTGAGATAGCCTGTCATATGCCTATGATTATCTATCAATTTATGAATATATATGTGTATCTAAATGCAAATGTTTATGTGTGTGTGTACATGTGTATGTGTAGTGTTCTCAAACAGTTCAAATTTTAATTCCTGCAGGAAATATTTTCAGCAAGACTTTGATACAACCCTTGCTTTTGTCAACCATGAAAGGAGACAAAGAACTGAGGTATTTGCCTTCTGATTTTTTCTGGGTTTTTTTTTTTTTGATATGATGACATGGATTTTCGTTTAGAATTGTCAACTAAGGAGATAAAACTTGACTACTGAAGCTGTCGTGTTTTTGTGGTATTGTTTTGTAGCGTACTAAATGTTGTCCACATCGAAGGGTCGGTTTCTCAGTCAGTTAGAGTAGAACTTCTGATTGAAGCCCATTATTGCATCGCAGTGTTAGGGTTTGTTTGGCTCTTAGATTTTCTTAATTGAGGATGTAACCCACGCTCAATAGCAGTTCAGCTTTTTTTAATGAACCCCAGGCTAAATTGTTCTCACATATGATTTGCTTTTCTTTGTCCCCAAATGGTATCCGTACATTCTTATCAGATGGGGTCCATCACATACATATCATGCACACTGAATGTCAAACTGATTGGGTACCTATGAGGCATGGATGCATGCATAATCAAAGACGTAACGATGCCCGGCTCGTAATTGGACATACACTTAGGATGGACACTCACTAGTCACAACATGTCTCTGACAGGCACTCTTGTGTTTTTTTCTTGCTCTTTTCCTCCTGCCATGTCCAGCACACGTCCCCTCTTTGGACGTTTTGTAGATACGAGAGTGTCCAAAGAGTTATTTTCATTCCAACTCAGCATATTGCACGTAATCTTGTTCCCCTAACCAGGTGTGGAGTATACTACTCTGGTGCTTCACAAACATAGAAGAGCCCATGTAGCACTCGTTTCCCTGGTTCTGTCTTTCATTTATCATGTATATATATCTGTGAATGTTTTGCTGAAGGAGAGTACTTTGGGTGTGGAGTTGAGGAATATTAAAGGACATGTGTTATCACTTGGAAGTAATAATAGGCAGCCTGCTCGAAAGCACTTGATAGACTCACCAAGCTTCAGTGATTCTAAAATAGACTCACCAAGCTTCAGTGATTCTAAAAGTACTGGAGTTATCTACTGGTTAAGTGATGAGAATGTTATGTTGGGATTTGATGTTGATTCACAGCAGATGGTAGAAATGCCAAACCCGCCGAAAATTCATTCTGTGGACAAGATTAAGTATTTCAGAGAATGTGGTGGTCGTTTGATTTTCTTATTCGTACTCAAACATCGTCTGATATGGCATTTACAATGTTATCCTCGAAATGTTCTTGTTTGGAAAAGATTAAAATAAGATGATAGAACAGAAGATAGTTGTGTTTTGCGAGTAAAAGGGGAAAAGACGGAAATAATTACTACTTCTAACAATCCCTCTTCACTGTCAAAGTACTTACCAAGATAGAAAATCAAATGCTGTCAAAGTATATATGTATGTTTTTTTGAAACTTTTGGATGGATTTGATCCCAATTAAGTGGTATATGATTTTTTTCTCGCTTTGTTATTTGCCGCTAGTGTTTTTGGGCATCAGTTGGAATTTGTTCAGATGCTGCATTTTGCCATGTAACTTGGCTTGGGTTTGCCTGTATGCATATACAGGTCATGTGCATCATCTCTTATATGTATGCATACACATGGTCGAACCCCAGATTGACCAATAGGACTTGAATTCTTGCGCATATGTATGATTTTTGGGGATTAATGATGCTACATTTTCACTCTATGGGTATCAGGTAGGATAACTTATAGTTTATGTGAATGGTGATGAACTGTATCTTATAGTTTTGTAAATGAGTTGATTGATTTTCTTGCATTCCATACCGTCTTCATCTCTCTATCGGGCTTGTTTGCTGTTCCAAAACTAACAAAACTTCGAGATAGGTTCATGGTTTTATATGTCAATTTCAGAAAGAGAAAACTGTAAATCAAGCTAAAAATAGCAGTAGCAACCACTCCTTTAACATTTTCTTCTTGACCATGGTTTATAAGTATGAAGCACGAGTTCTGGATTAAGTTTGGGGAATCTGTTATCACCCTTTTCTTCTGCTGACTGCTGAGTTGTTGAACCTTGTTTGTAAATGATCAGGTTTTACATATCGCAGCGGGACAAAGTCCACCGTGTTTCAGCATTTTGAGACTTGAGATGTAACTCTTTGTACCTTGTGCATCAGTCAGCTTATGTACTGAACATTTTTGTACCAAGAATGCGTATCAAGTCAATTCCAGGATAAAACATCAATCGATACTTGTTGAGTTTTGGTTGCTGTAATTATTTCTGTTCTCTTTCCATGTCTCATTGAGTTCCTAACAGTTTAGTCTCAAGTTGTTACAGGTTATGCTACTGCATATCTGTTGACGATTTCCTTGCATTTACTATCTATGTTTACGGGTTATACAGCAAAACAACGTCATTTTGGGGAAAAACAGGGGAGAAAAGCAGCGCTCCCGTTTCCATACTAATACAGGAGTATCATTTATTAGTTTCTCAATTGCAGTGTGTAAATTATTCAAAAGTGTTACTTACCATTTTGGTCAGGTCTCCATCTTGTTATTCTTGTATCCTTGTGAATACACTAAAGTCGACAAGTGATGCCTTTATTGGGGATTGCATAGAATCCGAGTTTTTTTTTTTAACCATTTAGCTTTATTTCCCATATACGTCACTACTATGTGTAACGAATCAAGAAAAAACTTAATAATCTTGTCAATAATAATAATTAAAAAAAAAAAAAGACTTAATTTTACTTCCATTTATACAAAGGTATATGGCGGTTGCATAGAACCCACCAATAGGTTTTTGGGACCAGTTTCAAAATTAGGTTCTCAAACCGGGTTCTCGAAACCCCATCCGAACAAGGTGTTCTTTTGTCCATTACTTATCAATGTATTTCCTTTGGATTGCTTTGCCGTCGTTTCACTTGTTAGTTATATTGTTGCTTGCTCGTTGTCGGTTTAGTATACAATACTTAGCTACTTATTTTAGAGTTATTTGGAGCTTGACGTGTCTCCAAAGTTGTTTTGGTAGGAAGTTACACGTGGTATCTCTTGAGCATAATCTTGCCTGAGGTGAATTATTGTTTTTCAAAATTGTAGTAATGCTTATGAGAAAGACATAAAAAAATCCTGATGTTTTCGGCCCAATAGCAAGCAAGCGTGTAGTGCTGCATATACCCGAGTTCAAACAATATAGAGCCGCGGGAATTTAGATATTTTCGGCCCTAATGTTTCAGCCCATGAGATTTAACAGAGGAGCCCAAACATGCTCAGTTTTTTTTCCCTTCAAATTTCCTGTCAATATACTTCGAGTATGTAATAATAAAGTAAAAGGAATTGAGACACATTTTTTGTCAATCGATAGAAAAGAAATCAATTACATCACATATAAAATACAAAGTACAAATCCGGGATACTACATCAATTGTGAGAGCCCACAAGAAAGCTAAGCCCAACAACTTAATCAATACAAAAAATAAGTTTGTTACAGGGTAGAAACAAAGAAAGAAAAAGTCCCCACACACAGACAGAGAGATTCGAACTCCTGACGGCCTCCTAATGAAATGTAAGAGCTCTGGTCAACTGAGGTAGCCTCAGTTGGTTGAATTGAGACCCAAGGTTAGGCCAGGTAGTTGGTGAGTTTGATTCTCACACAATTAGCCAGGATTTGGTGAGGTTGACCACGAGAAACAAAAAAGTAATGTCTTGTGAATCCTTTATTAACCGGCATGGATGATCTTTGCCTTTGACTGACCATGAGAAGAGATTAGACAAGATGAACTTAACTGGTGAGAGTATTACTCGAAATGCACGTAAGGTGATCCGGATACCCTATCTATCGTGACAAAAAAAGTCCTAAAGCGAATTGGAACTGAATTAGGACTGCAAGAAAGGGAATCTGGTTAATAGAGGAACCCGTGAATAAAGTACAGCCCGCAAATAGAAATTCTTCCCCCACTCATTTGTATGCCTCTCTGCACAATCCCTTCACCCAAAGGAAAAATAAATACAAACACATGTACTCCATCACTTCTGGATATATATATTTGTGAAAAGATATTGCACTCATGGCTTCACAAGATTATTTGCACA
>JAXBDA010000798.1:13906-59093 GCA_036023075.1 Gaultheria prostrata | reverse complement strand
TATGCCTCTCTGCACAATCCCTTCACCCAAAGGAAAAATAAATACAAACACATGTACTCCATCACTTCTGGATATATATATTTGTGAAAAGATATTGCACTCATGGCTTCACAAGATTATTTGCACATGGAGACATGCAAAGCTCCAATTTGAGAATAATTGGTTGAATTCATCAACTTCCCATCCCAATTTCTAGTTGTGTTCAAAATTTTGATCAAGCATTTTTAATTAATAAGTAAAAAAAAAAACCCATATAATATTCTTGTCAAACAAAAGTTACTCAGTTGTCAATTTTATGTTACCCAATTTTTTTACCCATTTTGCCAATTTTATTTAAAAATATTTCCCTCAATTTGCAAATTTTTATTTTACATTTTTTCCCGGTGGTTTTGGCATACAGAAAAATTATTTTCGAGGATAGACAACTAACTAATACGATCATCGATCAAATGTAAGAATAAACGATTTGTAACCACCGGAATTGGTAGAGTGGAAGTATTGCAGAAATTACGTGAAGGTCTAGTCTTTGTGATCAGCTCGCAAGTCCCACTGCTAGAAATCTTGAGTCACTCGAAATTTGCTTAGTGGTTAACTTTAATATCCTAAAGTTAGTCGAGATGTGTGTAAACTTAGTCTGAACAACTGAAAAAATCATTTACAACTAAGTAGATAGTTAATATTGAAAAGATCATGATGGGTATCTAGCAAGTAGCAAGCAAGTTAACTTTTGCTCTTTTGATCTTAAAGGTGAATCAAGGAAGTATAATTCTCTCCTTATCCCAAAAGAAAAAGAACATGAATCTCTCTAAAAGGCCTTCCCAACTGAATCAAAAGATTAAGATTAAAAGAACACACATAGGATTCTGGATTTCATTTTCATAAGAGAAAATGTTTGACACATTTATACAGCTATGCGGATATATATATATGAGAATAGATACACCTATTCCCTGCACGCTAAGGACTCACCTACTCTCCGCACGCTAAGTCACATAATGCGCATGTATCGCGTAGGCGTGGGGAAGAAAAGATCAGAGAGACATTATTAAGTTGTGAAGTTAAATTTTTTACGTTTTATTTATGTTATTGTGAAAAATATATGGACTGGATAAAATGGTCATCTATATTCCTTCTGTGCCTTTTGTTTTGGGTTTGGAATAAGAAAAAAAGCTAAAAGGGGGATAGGAAGGGCTGCAAACGAGCCAAATCGAGCCGAACTTTAGAATGTTCAAGTTCGTTCATTAAGGTTTTAAACGAACTCGAGTTGAGCTCGAACTCACTAAAAAATTGACGAGCCGAGCTTGCCTAGGTTTGATTCGCACTCGAACATATTCACGAGCCTTAACAAGTCAAAATACTATATATTTATGCTCTCATGCAGGTCTAAAACTGTAAATAAAATTTTTATTTTGCACAGAAATAAGCTCATACATATATAAAATTATGAAAATATATCAAAATTTTAAGTTTGTAGTACTTTTAAAAGTTTAATATTCATATAAGATATAAAATTTTCATTAGGAACATGTATAAGTTCTTACATGTTCAAGGTTATATGTGAAATTCTTACGAAATATATGTATACTCTAGGTTCGCGAGCCCAACCGAGCCGAATATCGTCGAGTTCAAGTTCGGCTCGTTTATGGACCGAGCCTAAAATTGGGGTCCAGGTCCGGCTCGTTTAGTAGACGAGTCGAACTCGAACGAGCTCTTGCCGAATCGAGCCTCGAATAGTTCGCGAACGGCTCAGTTCATTTGCAGCCCTAGGAAGAACATACCTAGATAAAATCCCTTTGGTGGAGTTAAACTTGGGAACCTTTCACAACATAGAGGATGCAAGAATAATTAATTCCAAGAGAATAATATATTTTTAGGAAATAGGTCTTTATTAAATTGTGGATATATAAAATTAATTTAGTCTTTCAATTACTGTACGCGAATTAATTTTACCTTGCTCATCCAAAATTTCTCTTATTTTCCTCATGCAACACAATCAAATATAATTATGTGACTAATGTGAGAGTTCTAGTAACTAAAAATAGAAAGAATAATTTTATGTAAATTACATATGAAAAAAGAACATACAAATCAATTCTTGACGAGGGACAAGAGGATAACATGCAGTGGTATTCTGGATAACGATTAAGTAGTCTTTGATTTCCGACATCAATGTGGCAATACATAATGTCTACCACCAGACTACCACTCTATTTGTGAGAGCGATTATATAATTAAGCATACTTTCTAAGCAGATAGCCAATCAAAGAACCAATCATTTTGTTTTGAAAGTGTGGTAGAAATTAAACTAAAAGTTGGGAGGGCCCTAAAAACCTCATCTCTAGCTAGCATATTCCCTTTACCCTTTAGGCTTTACCACTATATCAAAGTTTTTTCATGCTTCTCTTGCATTCTCTAAGCCCCATTGTTTGCAATCTTGTTTGTCTTTAATATTATTCTCCATTCAAATCAAGGTCCTTTCAGGATTTGGGTGTTTTGTAACAGGAGCAATGGAAAAGACAAAAAGTTCCAATGTCATACTTAAAAAGGATAAATTGCCAAAGGATACAGAATAAAGGAAAATAATACTAGTAAACCCAAAAAGTACTTAGAAATCAAGTGGATTGTGGAATTAATTTTTGTGTGGGGTAGGTCATATATTTGATCCTCAATATGTTTTTTTGAATTTTTGTTGCTTTTTGGAATTTTTTGTTTCTAGGTGCATGGCATTTTGGCACACATATGATGACAAAAATTTGTACCAAGCGTTCATTCGTGTAAAATGATGCAGAACCCCCTTTTTTTTTTCCAAAATATACAGCATCATCTCTGGTGGTCACCAAAAAAATTAGAGTAAGTTCTACCCACCCATGAAATTAAATTTATATCCGAATATTTGTGTTAATTTTGATAATTTTCAAAACCGTTAGACGATATTTATTTCTAAATATATTTTCTGCGAAATAATTATGTTATTAAATCATCTAAAGTTGGCAAAGGTCTCTGGGCTAGCGGCACGGAGAGGGGCTTAAGTGTCCATAAGAGAGGTCTCAAGTTTGAGTAGCTAGATGAAACAAAGTTAAGCCTATAATCTAATTTGTTTTAATTTTTGGTAAACCGGATGTCTCTATACCAGTTTGTGATACCTCGACTACTTTCAGGACTTTTAAATTAATGACTGAGTAAACTCTCGTGTTAACCAACTAATTTTATCTACTTAACTCAGACCAAAAAACAGCTAAAGTATTAAAGAGAAGTTATATGATGACTAGTGCGAATACTTGGGGTGGGGTCTGCTGCGATTCTTCCTGGTCTTTGCTTTTGTTGGCCTCATCCACCCGCTCGATCTCTCCCCCCTCCCTTGCAATATTTTTATGGTAAACAAAAAAAAAAGAAGCTTGTGCGCACTTTGGACCAATCGCCACCATTTCTTTCGATGATAGCAGCCAAAAAATGAACCTGAAACCTTAAGAGCGAATAATCTCATACGTCTACCAACCCTTCGGTTCCTCTTTCGTAGTTTTTTTTTAAAGCTTTTTGTGGGTTTTGTGGCTTTTTTTTTTCACCTGGATTTCTGTTGTTTCATTTTCAGGTAATATGGTTTTTCACCCTTCTCCTCATGACTCTGTCTCAAGAATCATAACCTTCTCTGTGCACCACCTCTCTCCCTCTCTACCTTCTGATCATAACATGTTTCTTTTGTACACTGTATCTTTTTATTCACATATAGAGATAGATACATCACAGCTTGTACTACAAAAGGAGTGGAATATTATTGGGCTATTGGATAGTAGTGGTCCAGTGGAGGGTCTCTTGAACAAAAAAACCTCTCCTATCATTGTAAGGAAAAAAAAAATCTGAAATTTGTTTTAGACAAACAATCCAATAGAATGGGAAAGTCTACAATACACATCTCTTACAAATGTGTACCGTATGTGTGGTTCAAGCTGTGCCACCTCATAAAGATTCAGAACATTTTGATGCGGTTCGTAACTTTTATAATAAAAACTCGTAACTTTTCAGTAATATGATTCATAATATTTTCACTAGAAATCATAACATTTGCTTCTCGTAACTTTTCAACAATAAAATCCATGACATTTTCACTAAAAATCATAACACATTAATTGGTGTGTGTCGTAACTTTTATACTAAAAACTCATAACATTTTAGAAGTGCGTATGGTATACATCCTAATATATAGGGGTGTAAATTGAATGGGTGGATAGTGACTTTGAAAATCACCTCTCCAAGAGATTTTGCCTATCTCTCCAAGAGATTTCACCCCAATTTAATGATGTCTATCTGTGCCTAAGTGTCCTTGCCACCTGTTCATTAACAAACTCCCTAATTGCTCAGTTTGTTTTCTGGAATCTGGATTCTTTGCCCTTCTTGTTTGTTTTCTCTTCAAAAGTCTGAGATGGGTTTTTCTTGTTTTGTTTTCTCTTCCAAAGTGGGGAAGTGGGTTCTTCTTGTTTTTGTTTTCTATTCAAAAGGGTGAAGTGGGTTTGTTACAAGAAAGGCTTTGGCTTCTTGCAAGAAATCAAAACACAAAATACAGATCATCAGAGTAGTGGGTTTTGTTTTGTTTTGTTTTGTTTTTGTTTTTGTTTTTCTCTGTTTGGAGTCTTCTTCTTCTTCTTTGAAAAAAGGGAAAATGTTTCCTTCAGTTCTCTTGTCCAACTCTGCTTGTTTGTCTGAGGAAGCTACTGCTTTTTCAAGTACTAGAGTCCAGGATTTTGGTAGCTTGAATCCTATGGTTTCCTGTGCCATCACTGACAATTCTCCTCATCAGCAGCCACAGAAGATCAAGAAGAAGAGAAATCTCCCTGGAAACCCTGGTAAGATATATGTTATTCTAGCCAATCAAAAAAAGAAAAGAAAGATATGTGAGATCCTCAACCTTCAAATCTTATTTGTTATTTTTAACCTAGATCAATGTTAATCCCATTTTTAGATGAGTTGAGATATATTCTTCGCTAACTCGAATCATGTGGCAGTGACATTAATTCGAAAATCACGATACATCTCGACATTTTCTCCGATGCGATACAATCAAGACTTACCGCATCGCTCTTCATCAATTTTTTCCCTTTACGAATAGGATTACATTACCCTTTTCGAGATGTTTCGTAAGATTTCGATCGATTAATTCCAATTTTTCTATGATTCGACTTTCCATGAGGAAAACGCTTTTTGAAAGAACCTTTTTACGAATTAATTCGCTAACTAGAATGATGTGACAATGATATTAATTGACACATATAAACTTGATGGGCACATTTTGTTGCAAAGTGTTAACTAAATAAAAACTTACCATGTTCTTGTGAATGAACATGTTTAATACAATTTGGTATGCTATCTAGTATTTAACAAATTTTGATGATGCAGATCCAGATGCAGAAGTGATTGCATTATCTCCAAAGACCCTTTTGGCTACAAATAGATTTGTGTGTGAGATTTGCAACAAAGGGTTTCAGAGGGATCAAAATCTTCAGCTTCATAGGAGAGGCCACAACCTCCCATGGAAGTTGAAGCAAAGAAACAACAAAGAGGTTATAAGAAAGAGAGCCTATGTTTGTCCCGAGCCAACTTGCGTTCACCACCACCCTTCTAGGGCTCTTGGTGATCTAACTGGAATCAAGAAACACTTTTGTAGAAAACATGGGGAGAAGAAATGGAAGTGTGAGAAATGCTCAAAGATCTATGCTGTTCAATCTGATTGGAAGGCTCATTCTAAAACTTGTGGAACTAGAGAGTATAGATGTGACTGTGGAACCCTTTTCTCCAGGTAATTTTAATTTCTTTCCATTGATTAATGATTCACAGAAGGAACATAGGTACAAAAAAAAATTCATATATTCAAAAATGAAAATCATGCATGAATGTCTGCACCAAAAAATTCATCTAATTATCTGTACCAAAAAAATGCCTGTACCGGTATTTTGGTACGATACTTGGTATTGGTTCATGAGCAAACTTTTACATCTCTCAAGATTCTCACTTGAACCAATGGCCGAAAATGTACCAGAGTGCCAATAAAGACATTCTTTGGTTAAAAAGGATTTGAGTTCGAATTCTCCATTTAGGTTCGTTTACCCTTTTGTTAGGATTAAATTCCCCAACTATTTCATATTTTCATAAGATATGACCAATGAGTGGGCCTTTGCTAGCTATTTCATCAAGTTGGTCTTCAATGTGCTTCATATTTGGTGTTGGTCTTTTCTTTGGGAAGTTCAATTTCATGTCCTTTGGAGGATCTTTGGCTCTTGTTTTCAGTGTGTTTTGTTTTGTGGTTGTTCTTACACAGGAGTAGTAAGTTTTTGCATGGAGTATATAGCTATAGCTTAAATGCATTGACAGACTGCACGAAAATAGTGAGCATTAATATATACAAGTGTCCCTTACTCATGACAAGAAACTGAAATAAATATATAGTATATATCTGAGACATAATTAAAATTGAAAAATTCTTGTTTCACAAGAACAAAATAAAAATATAGGTGAAATGGAGAAAAATACATTTACTTCTTGTTTCACTTATTGTACTGCATTTGGGGTATCATTTTACTTTATTTTCTGGCTTTATATATCTGTCACTGTACATATAGGCATGTTTTCATACACAATTCTCAAACTACTGAAGTACTATTTTACACTTAATTTTCATTTATGTTGTAGTTTTTTATTTTTTCAGAAAGAAAAATAATCTATATATAAGTAGAAGTTGGAAAATATGTAAAACTTATCTAGAATGATGTGTGAATATCATTTTTGAGATTATTGGCCACAAACTTCTTTTCCACTAACTAGTTTTTTGGCTTTTTTCGGGCCTGACGTATATAAAGAGAATAATCTGTCTTGAAAAACGTAAAAAATCAAAAAAACTAAGAAGTCAGTTAGTGGAACGGACCTATTGAAAAAAAAAAAACCATTTATTCATAGGAAATCTGGTATGAAAATTGAAAACTGCATTTGTGTTGATATGAAAATGCATCTGACCTCATTTTGAATGAGCTATAATTCAGTATGAACATCATGTCGTTTGTAAGAGACAAGCATTTGCTTCCAAAGTTGTTTTACTATGCTACTACTCCATTGCTTTTGGTACTTTGGTAATGGATGATCAGTGACTGCAAACTCAGAAACAATGATGGGTTTCTTAACTTGTCTATGAAAAAGATTGAAAACCCTGTTTTCCTCTTCTTCTTTTTTTTTGTTTTTGAATGATCTTTATATATTTATTTTTTTGAGAATCCGTGACTGTATGTATATATCACATGGACCATGCTATTATTCAGCTGCAGAGAGCTTAGCCCTCTCTATAACTCTGAAAATGCATCATTGTGATTTACTGTATAAAATCTGAAAAAGTATATAAATCTTGTTGATGAGTTGTTTTCCCTACAACCTTTTCTGATTCTCATTACCATTTTCTTGAAAGTTTTTAAGCCACAATGTCATTGCCCAGTTTTCCTTTTTTTTTTTACATGCATCATCTCTCTCTCTCTCTCATATTACCAGTATACTTTAATTTTGACCACAAAGTGAGTTCCTCCTTTCTGTGTGATGTAAGCTTTATGACTTTCAGTCAGTCATCAAATTGGCATGCATGACTTCTGCGAACCGGGGTCCCAGTAGTGCATTCTCCGCTCTACATCATATAGGTTCATCTGAGTTATTCATCTTCGCAATCAATGGTTCAAATTTACTGAAACACGCTTATCAGTAGGAATTTAATAAACATATCTGAACTATTGATCGCTGAAATATATAACGAGATGGACGGCTGGAATAGATGCGCTACACAGTGTAGTGCGGAGGGGATGCTACAGTACCCCAGTTTCTGACTTCTGACTTCTGACCCAATGCCAATTCTCATGCCATTATTTTTTTTTATTATTATTTTTTTCAAAGACATTCCTATGCACATGCATATGGTTTCTGTCAGTGTAGTTAAGATAATCCATATACGTAATTTTCGTAACACAAATTGTGGAACAAAGTACTTGGATTCATAAATTTATTTGTTACAATTTTTTGTCTCATTGTTATGAATTTTTCTGCAAATATTATGAATTTCTACAAATAAGTTATGAAGTTATTGTTCCAAAAAAAAAAAAAGTTATGAAGTTCTTGACGAATGCTACGACTTCGATGGAAATTTAGGGGGAGTATACCGTGCATACTCATATAGAGGTATGCATTGTAACATTTGTGTTATGGCACCAAAGTAAATCTGATATCCTGGCACCAGATCTAGCTCAATGTACCTCTGTTATTGTGCATTTTCAATTGCAGAATTGCACATAAAGCTTTGACAAATTAGAGTCTTTTGTGCAATCATGTCACTGAAAATGAATGGAAACAGAGGTATAACGATATTTTCTTTATGTTATACAGGTAATTTCAAATCTATAATTATTCCCATTTACATTACTCTAGATTTGATTGGTGTAACGTCCTCCATTTTTGTTTAGCCATCACAAAATTGAGCAAAAAAAAGAATAGATACTTTGAATTTTTACATATATACATTATGGAATATTTGTAACTTTGTTGATTGTTTTCTATGGATTCTCAATTTTTCCAAACAGGAAAGATAGCTTTGTTACCCACAGAGCATTCTGTGATGCCTTGGCTGAAGAAAGTGCTAGAGTTCTCCACTCCTCATCAGCTAACCATTTGGAAATTTTAACCACCACATCTCCGCCTCCGCCGCCACACCCAATTTCTACCACCCACCAACTACCACCTTTCCATTTGCACCCCCACAACCCACCTCCACCTCCTCCTCCTACTCTCTTCCCTTTCTCTGCCCAAAACCACCACACCCATTTCTTCAACCCATGGGACCCACCTCCTAAAGCTAACCCTAACCCTAATGACCTCCACCACCAAAACCCACTTCACATGATCAAGCATGAATCTGTCCACCTCCCACCACCACCACTCTCCTCCTCACCATTTTTCCAACCACCACCACCACCACCCCACAATGCCACCCCACCTCACCTCTCAGCCACTGCACTCCTCCAAAAGGCTGCGAATATCGGTGCACACCCAGTTGGCCACGTGGCTTCTACTATGATGACTGGGCTGGATAAGTTTACCGGCTCCGGCGATATTGCATCGGAGTACATGGGTTTCGCCGCGGGGAACACTGCGACGTGGCAGAAAAGTGATCAGCTCACCAGGGACTTTCTGGGTTTGACAAGAGAGTGTGGTGGTGGTGGTGGAGGCGGTGGTGGCGGCTCAAGGAATATGCTATCGTTCACAGGGGGCGTAGAGTACCCGGCCGCATATGAGCGTGGGTCCCACTCGCTGGTGAAGGCCCATGGTTATGGGTTTGCTGAGCCTCCTTCTCCTCCTCCTCCTCCTCCTCCTCCTCCTTCGGAGACGTGGGGGTAAAATAGTAATTCAGGACTCCCCAATCTGAAATGACGAAAATGTCCCCTCTCAGTAAAAAGGAGAAACTCTTTTGGGTCTTTTATGCCTTTTTTTCTCTGCATCCTTTTTTTATTTATTACCGAATTTCATGTTTTATGGTCTGATCTGAGAAGAACCGCAAGTTGTTAGGGAAATTTCTGCATTTATTTATGAATTTGAATTTCAATAATGCTAGGGACACGATAGCAAATCACAATACTCACGTGAAGGTGAGACTCATATGTGGATTCGATCCGTGAATCACACACCCATGTGAGCTTGTTCTGGTTGGTATTGTGGCATGTCGATGTGTCCTTCCTTAGCTGACAATTAACATTATTGTTTGAATTTAATCCTCTTTTTTTTTCTCGATTTTCTTCAAGTGAGATTTTAGTGGTAGAGAGGTTAGAATACTGGTGGTATTATTGTATGAATATCTTTTTCTGCAGCTGAAAATGCCATATGCAGATATCGATATTAGGCTATTATGGGTTTGTGTGGCCTACACAAGGTCCATTTTAATTATTTCGAATCTTAATGCGCAATTGTTTCCTGAAAAATTAGCCTGACTGGATAATCGCAGGCACATTGATTTTTGTCACCAAAATAAATGATCTATTATTTTTCTGCATATATATTTTTATTTTTCTTCAATTAGAGCATATTTAGACCAAGAAAATTATTTCGTGAATGACCTTAATTTACAAAATAAAATGGCTTAAACCATCAAAACAAAATGCCTTAATTTTCAATGATGTTAGTGTTACTTCCAGAAAGTAGACAAATATTCTGGTGGTGATGTTCTTGATGATGTTTTTACAGTTGTAAGTTTACTACCAACTTGAAATTTATCGCAAGTTATCGGTTGATTTTTTACCCCTCTAACTAATATTCCTAGTTCTGTCCCCGGAAATAAGACTCATAATTAACGACTCCTTAAACCCAAACAACTCCCATTATCCCCGTCCAAATTATGTTTAGAGAATCTAAGATTCGAAACCAAATAAAACTCAATTTCTCCCCTCGGCCTCTTGTGATAAGTTCTGTAACATCAGTTCAGACTTGGAAACCCTGTAGTGCACGGCTGGGCCGGTTCCCATAGTTTCATTGTAACACTATAGAAGAATCAGGGCAATGTATATACGTACTAAACTGAGACAGAGATACGCTAGGAATGCATGTATGTATATATATGGGCATGCAAGATACGTAAACTAAAGAAAAGAAATGCCAAATACCGAAATGGGTACGTCATTTGGAAGCCTTTTACGGAAACACCCTTCCATCACTGCAACAAGAAAATGACCAAAGCATAGGATGTACAAAAAAAGTAAGGGCGCAGGGGAAAAAAAAAAAAAAAAAAAGGTACTGTATATTCTCTTTCTCATCTTTAATCTTTTGTGTGCAAGAATGAGGAGAAAATCTTGGGTGCAAATAGGGTACCGCACCTGTGATGTTCGAGCGTGCATCTTGGTTGTTCAAAAGTATTCTGGACGGTCTATATTTCTCTCTCTCTCTCTCTCTAATGTCCGGACTGTTCAAAACACTTTTTGGAAGGCCAAGATGCGTGATGGGTACCGTCACGTGGTAACCGTCCGGCACCCAAGTTTTTCTCATGAATGAGAGTTGATTGGACCAATTATTTTATAGTCTTTGGACACCAACACCTGCTGCTCCAAAATCATCGAATAATTGCTCTGAGTCGAGTGGACCAATTCAAGCAAGCCTAGCTACGTACGAGATGAGGTGGGCTTGTCGGTTCCAGGGCCCATGCGGCCCATGACTGCTACTCTTCTTCGGGATTGACAAATCTGCCCTTCCACTCAAACCTCAGACAGCGACCCTGTTTTTTTCTCTTTATCATTTTCTCTGGAAAGACAAATCTTTTTTTTTTTTATCAACTAAATCGAACTGAGTAATCGAATGAACTCAAGCTTTAGGCTAGTTTAGTGTACGAGCCAATTGCAATACTTAAAAGCTTGACTCGACTAACATAAACTCAACTTATTTGTATAGGCTCGTCTCGTTAGACAAACTCGGCTCATTAATTAAATTAAACAGCCGAGCTCGAGTTCAAATTTTTAATGTTTGCACCCCTCTCTCTCTCATCTAATTTCAACTAGAAACAATGGATATTATATCCACGGTTCCTTTAAATCCAAGTAATTAGCCAGTCCTAATTTCAAGGTCAGGCATTTTCTCTTTCTTTTACTCGAAGAATCTGATTTGTGAAACAAATTTTGATGTTCCATGCAACATGCATTGAATAGAAGAGCGATTACTCTTGTAGTCCATAAGCCTTTGTGATCAATCCAAACAAAAGTGTCTAATTTAACAGGTCAAAATGGAGTAATCATCCAATTCTTCCAATATTTTTTTTGTTTCGACAATTAGGGATGTTTGGGTCTGCTTACGCGCACCTCGACTAATCCCCCTCCCAGTCCGGTCAAAGATGCGTGATCCACGCCGGAACTAAAGAATTGACAAGAAATTACTCCCTCCGTCCCTTTTATAGTGTGTACATTTTCATTTTGGGTTGTCCCTTAATAAGTGTGTGTTTTGAAAAGTTAGTGGATACATTTCCTATTTTGCCCTTAAAAGTAGATTCATTTTTTAAAGTTAGTGGGTATTATTATATTGATAAGGGTAAATAATGAAAAGTAGATGTAAAAGTTGTAAAAGTTGATGTGAGAGAAAAATAGTTGAAATTCTCAGGTAACACATTTAAAAATGGAAGGAGGGAGTACTTTATTACAGTCTAATTCCAAAAATCGAATTCTGGTCGATTATGTAGAGAGCAATCGCACTGACTAATTTGACCAACCCTTGGGCCAATAATGCAGAATTCTGTGTCCAATTCCAAATGAAGTTACATGTACAAATGTACAATCATCAAGTTCAAGAAATTCTTTACCACATCAAACAATTCTGAGGAAAGAAAAGCTAGGCATAAAATACAAAGTAAATATAGCCTTTTGTAAAGAGTAATAGGGAGGCTGTAAAACCTGTTCCAAGCGTGAGTATAAAGGAGACTAAGTGTGAGTTTTTTGTGCAAGAGTTGGTGGGTGGTCCGGGACTTAGTGGAACAAGACCCAAAGGAAAGGAAAAGAAAAGAAAAGAAAAGATGAGAAAATATAAAAGAAGGAAAATGTCAACGGTTATGAAAAAGATGCTCAAATGGGACTTTGAAAGTTTGAATTACTGCTACTTACCAAAATTCTCTTCATAGAGTCTTCTTTCCCTTGATGAGCCCTTTCTCAAATTCTGTGCAAGTCCCCCACCACATTACAGCCTTTGTTTTGGCAAGCTGCTCAAAGGCACAAACCACACCCCACAATCTTCTCATAATTTTGTGCTCAAAGTACACCTTCCCCTGCCTTGTCCACATGGCCCACCCACTGATCTGTATCTATATAGTAGTACATTACATGTGAAACAGTGTTCTAAAAAAAGATTTGGAAGGCTGAGTACTTGCCGCTAGAAGGTCTCTCACCGGCTAGCCCGACTAGGCGCTGAGTATTCGGCCCTGGAAACTAGAAGGTGTCCGGTCGCCCGGCGCCTTGGGAGCGACTAGCGAGTTTTAGAACCTTGATGTAAAACGAAAACCCTTTTCTTAAAATCACAAATTGTGTTACTTTGAACCCTCGTAAATGTATAAAATACTTGTGTCAGATAATTTGGTTGGATAACTAGTTGGAATCTGTATCCGACACGTTTAGTAGGACATATACCTAGCAAGCTCATTTTCTAATTCGAACCATAAACAATGCGTGAAACACCTATATTATACATGGAATGCCCTCAAGACACTTTGTATACACTATATCCAAAAAAATAAAAAGAACATACTAGAATATCAGAATATCTTGGCGTATCCTGAGTTATTGAGATGCAAATTGAATGAAGCGAACAATAGACATAAATCTGCACCTCATACTCGTACTCGAGTCCATGTAACATAATCATAAAACAAGAATGCTAAGTTAACAGCTCCAGTCCTTTCTAGTTTCTATCACTGTGCAAAAGCACAGCATATGCATACATAGTGTCTCACATTCACTTGTACAGGTTAGATTTTGGAAAGCAAATAATATTGTCCAGTCCCCTCAGTTGAAGTCTCACCCTGAGCTTCAACTAAGCACACTACCTCAAAGAAATTACACAATTCAACAGCCAAACATGGAGAAACAAATACCGCATGGAATAAAGCAAATTACTCTAAGAAGCATATCCAATCAGGTATCCGGGGACCCTGTAGGGCAATAGATGCACCACAGGAGTGTAGTGCGTGGTCCGAGCCATCCATCTCTAGCGTCAATGGTCCAGATTTCAACTAGTTATCTTACCTGTAGAATATTTTTAGCAAATCTGGACCATTAAAAACAACACTTTTAGACGACTCGGACCGGGCACTACACCCAAGTATTGCATTCTAGGAGAGAGATAGAGAGAGGATCTTGTTATTTTTCCAAAGAAGGGTGGGGGAGGGGGGGACCTGGGGATTAACAAAAAGAGGGTTTGGAGGTTATGGTATATCCAAGCTTTTAGAAAGTAGAAGTTGCAGGGTTAAGGTACAATCTACTTACCATTTGCCTAGTAACAAAAGTCTGCATCTCTTTTTATCTTCCTCTGCTGCACAACCAGACAAACAAAAAGGTTCTCTTCTATTCCTCTCTCACTCTCTTTCTACACACTTGTATATGTCATCTTCCATAAGAGAATCTCATCTCCACAGAATAAACTTTTCTTTCTTTATATCCTTCTTTCCAATTCTAATAATTGTAAACCCTTCTCTTTTCCTATGCATCTCCCTCTTTTCCCCTTCTGCTGCATATCCCCATGCAACATCCTTTTTGTTTGCTTTCGTTCCTCAATAATCATGTTCTTTGACAGCCTCGGGTACTTGCTCTACTGTTTGAATGTCTAATTAATCTGGTATGTATTAAAGCTTAAACACCAAAGAATCGTGGAAAGCATAGATAAGGAGACCGACTAGGAGAATAACTGCCAGAAACTCCCGTTAGGAGAGATAAAAGGACACGCACCCTAGTTTCTCCTAAGCCTGAAATGTCTTAACCTAGTCAAATTCTCGAAAACAAATTGCTCACTTGTGTTTCTTACATTAACAGACTGATTTATATGAGAAGAACCTCATGCTGCGAAGGCTATGTATATCAGTTCAGGCACGGTGTTACTATCTCCCTTCGTCTCTACCCAAACAAAGATGTTAATGAATTGAATTTCAAAAACTATTTGAGCACTTAGTTGTAACCTATCCTCGTCTCCTATATCAACCACAAAATTTTCTACCATTGTGGGGCCTTAAAAATTAACGAGATATCCTATATCAACCAAAAAAATTTCTACCATTGCGGGGCATTAAAGTAAGGAGATATCAAGTCTTCATACCATTGAACAGCTCTATTATACAAAGAATATATAACCTTTCCTCTCAAGTTTAGCCTGTGAACAACAAGCGCAACCTATCATGCAGCATCCTTTAAAGAGGGACAATGACATATCAGTAAAACATATAGGTTTCGCAACCAGTATAACCGAAGCATAAACATATGGATACTAATCTGTACAGCATACGTGACAACTAGAAAATTCTATTGCCATTCATGTAACAACTATTAAAGTATCCAACTCAAAACGAATTGGCAACGACTAGAGAGGTTGCCCAAGCTCATATAATAGTTTTGGAGGTCATAGTTAACCAATGTGGGACAAGCTCTAACAACAGCGACAAAACAGCATTTACACAGCTAAAAATTCAGCAGCCTCCAAAGAATATACAGAACTACAAGACTAAAATACATCAATAGACTCACATGCACTGGTGCATTAGAGAAGGAATCCCCTTGCAATGAATATGAAGTTAAGAACCAATTTGCACTCTCATAGATGTTGACATTTAAATTGTCTTCAAAGAAGCCCAGGTCAGTCAACCACTCATATAACCGATGGTTTTGGCCCGTCAAAGTGAATACCCAAATATTGATCCAACACATTCTGGAATGCCTGGCAAAGGAAATATTCGACACAGAATAGTCGTTCAAGTTAGTTATAGTACCCACAATAAAAAAGCATCATGAATCACAATTTCTTATTGTTGGACAAGTCTGCTTTCAAGGATTTTGAACTATATGAACAATAGCGGATGCCCCTGCCTGAAGGTGCTTTATGAAAATAGTTTCTATAAATTAAATAAATCGTATTGCATATTATTGCCTCCTACAAATTTCAAAACAAAGAAACAACTCTTCTCAGATTCATAAAGGAGAGAGATTTCAAACCCTGTAGAAAAGTTTTCCTTTTCTCATTAGAAAACGTGAAGAGAAAATGATAATTAGGGATAATACCAAAAAGCATTGATTGTTTGGTAGAGAAAATGGTGATTATGCTTTCCCTTTTGAATCTTTTTTAATCACACTACTATAACTGCAATAAAAACAAATGATCGGACGACTATAGAGGTTGCTCTTGATTATATGCTTGAGACATTTTAAAAAGACAGCACTCTGTTTTATTACATAGATTCATCTGTCTGGACAATTCAGTCATCATCCAACTACCCTGGATGTGGATGAAAGTGGAGATACAGATGCAAAGCTGAATGTGCAACATGCACATGCGATGCCCTAGAAATCAGCGCAGGAGGACAAAAGGAAAAAGCAAAAGAAAGCCAGATACCAATATAAAATACAATCTAGAAATGCTGTTTATTCAAAACAACAAAATGGAATGCTGAAAAGGCCAAAGTTTACAGGCTACTAAAGAATGTGTATTGAGAGCACTTTACATGGAGTAGGGAAATATTTATTGTGCTAATAAGGGACCAAACGCCACAGTGAAACACTGGGTGCTGTTCCCCATGCAGCTCCTTAATCTGCAGAAAATCCAAATGAATGGAGAAGCCATGTGCCTAATCCATCGCCACTGAAATTACTAAGAACATCCAGTCCCATTCAGGCAATCTTTGCACTGGTAGTTCATTCATGAGAACCTTTGCTAGATAAGCTTTATCATTTAATTGGGACACAACCAGGGGGAACATAGTATGTTCCTCATGAGTTTGCCGCATGGCGTAAGATCTCTCAAGGCAATCAAAACATTAACAAGAGGGAGTCTTTCTGAGTGAATCCAAAAAAAGATTTGATGCCTCCAAACTGAAGGTCAATAACAATGAGAAAGAAGTTGACCTAGCACCTCATTAACGCTCATCCTTTGTAACGAGAATGCAATCATGGTTGCAAAAACTGAAAAACCTATGAAGGATATGGGTTTAAAGTTCTCTAAGAACATTCACAAGACCAACTAATGTGTAGCCTACATCACGACAACAAGCAGATAAGAATTCGCATCAAATCCCAATGGCATTTTTCACCAGGAGAAGATTACCTGGCGTGCAAAACACTCTTTCCCACTTAAAATTGCATCCATAGCAGCACATTGGTCATCAAACACACCATAAAAAACTTCATAAAATTTATTCCTGAACACATAAAAGATGTATAACAAATTAAAGAAAAACAAAGAGTCTACCTCTTTTAAGTTTTAACTTATAGAACAAAACTTATCCATATAATGAAGTTAGCATTACCGATCTTCATCAGCAGTCAGTTGATCCATCTCATCAAATTTTCGTGTAAGGACTTCTGCCCCCACTGGTGAGAGCAAGTGCAGTATCAAAGCCTCCAGAGTTCTAGGGAAATTGTGCTGAATAAGAGAAAATAACTTCATACAACACTAGCAGAATAAAATGTAGACCGCTCCTCAAACAGTAGTTTATTGCACATAATCAACAAGCTTGGAGACAAGAGAAATTGGTCACTGAAGCAACATCTGCTTGTTATATTCAAGAATCTTCAACACAATACATGTGACACTTGAACAAATGTAGTGGTCTCAGGCCAAAAAGGGAAGTAGAAAACAAAACAGTACAAAACAAATACTTCACATTCCAAACAAGGAATTTAATTGACAGGGGATGAGAATCTATAGGGGACTAGACACGCATTAGATATGAGGCACTAAAAAATGAGAGTAGAAACTTGACAAATGGGCAATATTAATTTGATCAGGACTTTTTTTTATGCAGAGTGCACCATATTACTTTGATCATGAATTTTTTTTATGCAGAGTGGCACTACATTCTCGAAGATCTTACAGAAATCATCATTTCCAAAAGGACCAAAATGAAGCAGACACTTTATGGGATGACCAGACGAGTAGTCATCTAACATAAATACACATCAAGCATACAACAGCAAAACAAAAATTTGAAGATAAGGTGGTAGCGGCATTACTATGCATCAGAAATTACCACAAATTATGGGCACCATATTTCTTGAGCTTTGTCTAATGAGCCATCCCATCGTTATCAAAATTCAGATAGTCAAACTCCGATCAATTACACATGCATGTACGTACAAAGAGTCATCGACATGTCCTAGACATGTCCATCCTACACTTTATAAATCCCATTGCTAGAATACTTAATACATATCAATATCATATTGACGTTAACATCTGCTACATAGTACTTAGGACCTCTAAGTAGCATACATCTTCCTTCCACTTTATAAATTGTGGACAAAATTACTTATATAGACCTTAAACATCATAAAATCCAATGCTTTGTCAACAAAAGAATTAGAGAAGGAATACAAACTCACTGCCATGGCAAGGAAGACATTCTGAAGGGTAAGAGGATGGAGGGACCCAAGGATACAAGCAACTGGATCATCTTCAAGGCAAGACAAATTTGCCTTCATAAAATTGACGTGTTCATGTTTCTCTCTAAAGGCAGTTGAGGAAAAATGCGCTGCTTCACTTTGGTCAGCACCATTAACACGATCATGGACTAAAGAAACAAGTTCTTGAAGAGCCTTAAGCGTTAATGGTTCCAGTTCATGCAATGTAAGTTTCTCTTTTATCACATTCACTTTTGAGTCCTCATGTGCACACTGCTTATCAGAATCATGGTAACAATAATCTGGTACGTAAACCATCAAAAGAAAAATTAGCCCCAGCATAAGCAAGAAATTCCAATATTTCCATTATCTTCATCACTCGGTATTTCTCGAGAAAATATCAATGTTCTAAAGAAGGTATGGAAGGCCGAGTACTCGCCGCCTAGGAGCTAGAAGGCCCCTCTCCGACTAGCCTGACCTAGAAGGCCCCTCTCCGACTAGCCTGACCTAGAAGGCCCCTCTCCGACTAGCCTGACTGACCCAACTAGCCCGAGTAACCTGACTAATTGCCCGACTAGGCGCCGAGTACTCGGCCTTGGAAGTTAGAAGGTGCCCGGCCGCCCTGGGAGCGCCTAGCAAGTTTTAGAACCTTGGAAAATATCCTGTGACCCAAAAATTTCCAGCAAAGTATATGATAAAAACAAGGCTACCTGCTTGTCCATTATTATGTCGCTCACTAGTAAGCCTTTCCAAGGTTGATGCACCAGCAATACTCTTACCCAGCACTCGGTTCTGTCCTGGTTTAAAAGGAAAAATTGTGCCTCACTGTGCTTAAATTTAAAATGCAATCAGGGAAAGGATAAATGAAGGCCAGCGTTTTCCATTCTGCATAGTTGTTGAAGTATTATTAATTTTCATGATTAATTCATCACGAAAACATATATATCATTGTCAGAAGAAGAACAGATGGATCTCTATGATACGCAAGAAATTCTTATATTTGTTCTGAAAGCAGATGATCATCAGCTTCTCACTTTCCATGAATGGCAGGGACATTAAGGAATATCAAGAAAGGCATTTCAGGTGACAGTCTGATTCAAATAGAGTTACAAACTAAATTTCTGGGACAATTTTCCAGCCAAATGTACAAATCCCAGTCAGTGGAAGTTGAAGGAAATCTCAGGCAACAATGTTATATTGTTATATATCCCATTCAGAAGATATCTGAAAATAGTACAAGACCCAGCTTCATAAGTTTCTCAATTAATAACCTTGGGGAAAATTGTTGATTTTCATGGACATCAGAAACCCCATGCAGAAGAAAAGTTCACATACTAAAAAATTGATCATTAATGATATGATTCCTTGACAACTCACAGAAACATCAGCAAAGATTTACCAGTCTCTTTCTGAAGTTACGGAAACAAGTTCACTCGTCGACCAAAATATCAACTTACACGTTGCTTGTCTACGATTTTCTGTAGGAAAAAACACTGCAAATTTTGTATAGCTACCAAACAATCAATGTTAACAAAGTAGCACTAGTATTCCTATGCAAGAGAGGTTGATAATAAGTTGCAAACTCATAAAGGAAATATACAATGAACACTTGTTGAATTCCTGAATAAAAAAATGAAAAGAGCTTCAAATTCTTATAACTACGGTTTGATTTCCACAAACAAATGTTCATGGAAATCATTGCTCAAATTGTAAAATGAATGCATGACTTCTAAACTATGAAGCACGGATACTCTATTTTGGCCTCTGTATCACGTATCGTATCCGTATCGGATACCGATACTCTCCGGATACGTATCCGTTATGATTTTTAAAGTATCCAGAATTTAAATTTTTTTTTTTTTGGTATTCGGATACGTGTTGGATATCTCGGACGGGCGGGAAAATATGTTATTACTTGAAATATGTGGGTTAAAAATGTAATTAGGGTTTTATATGTGTTTTCCCCCAAATCGGTGGACATAGGCACATAGCTTCTGCTCTCTCTCTGTCTCCCTTATCTCTCTTGTCCCTCATCTCACGCTATGTGTATATATATATATAATGGATTAATGGTGAACTTGTGTAATGGAATTTTAGGAATTAAAAATTAATATATTTAATTTTATATTTTATATTCAACGTATCCCCAACGTATTGTATCTGACTTTTTAGAAAAATCACGTATCTACGTATCCGTATCGTATTGTATCCGTATCCCGTATCCGTCTCCGTCTCCGTCTCCGTCTCCGTGCTTCATAGCTTCTAAATAACTAAATAAGAATTAGGACCTGTGTTTCCAATACATGAAAAGAATCCGAAAGAGACGTACCATTTGTTTGTCAGTCAATCTGTTCCAGACAATTTGAGGGGCACCACAACATATAAAGAAAGAAAACAAAAACAATTAGCTTCAGTTATTGTAAT
This sequence comes from Gaultheria prostrata, assembly GCA_036023075.1. Taxonomy (NCBI): domain Eukaryota; kingdom Viridiplantae; phylum Streptophyta; class Magnoliopsida; order Ericales; family Ericaceae; genus Gaultheria; species Gaultheria prostrata. The sequence continues at coordinate 38,544 of JAXBDA010000798.1, read as the reverse complement.
GCTTAAAAAAGAAAAGGGGGAGGAGAATCAAAGAAGTTCATTTCGAAGATGATTAACCACAATTACCTTCTCAATAATATGCGTAAATAATATGCATCCATGTGTTCTGACATGCCAGACATCAGGTTGGACCGCCACCAAAAGTTAACAGCAATGGTCAAATCCTCACTATCTACTTGGTGAAACCTGCAATAATTAGAGAGCGCAATAATCTTCACAAAATTTCAAGGATGGTAGATAAAATTCATGCTGAAGAAGCATTTTCATGCGGAGTTGCTTTGCAGAAGGTATAGAAGATAGAATATAAGTATTTTCCGCTGTAATAAAACCAAGAGGTTGTATGTACCCATGCGGTGCATGTCTCAGAAAGTCTCACAAAATTGTTGAAAACATTAAGCAGTTGCAAAGGATGTAAGAAATAGAGAGAAAAAATGGGGCAGCTAATCAGAAATAAAGCAGTTGAGGCACCATTTCCGCATGAAAGATACCATTGCACAGCTTCAAAACCAGGGGAACGACAAAATGATCTTCTTCCTTCATGACTTAGTTTCCAACCAGTGCTGCCACTTAAAATCTTAACCTTAAGGTGCTGCCTATGAGAACAAGTTCCCATACTTGGCAATACATGACCTTTTTTTCCCTGCGTTTCTAGCATGCATATAATATCATTTCACCCTTTTATCCTGAAACTCTCCCTCGGATGCTTTGTGAACACTGCTAATCGAGTCCTCAAAGGTCCTATTTTAAACAATGGAAGCTTAAATATTGTTGTTCCAAAGAACAAATACATGGTGATCCGTACCAAACTTTGGTGGAGAAATATACAGCGAGAAACTATTTTAGCTGGATATCAAATGGTACAATAACCCAACCACAATGATTGTCATTCAAATAGATTTTCTCCAAAGAAAGTGGAGTGAGTAAAATTCTAGCATGCAGATAAGGAAGAATATGAAGGTCAAGGAGGTGGCATTGTCTCGAAAGCCTCAAAAGAAACATCTAAATACAATGGAGGAAAAGGGGGGGAAACATACCAAAGTCACAATGAAACATCTGAAATTCAAAATCTTACCAGCCTTCAGGAATGAAGAGAGCATCGCCTGAATGAAGAATAACCTTCTGGGAATATTCCATAGACTGCTCTGCCCTTGGATGAATGGAAAGATCAGGCTTTTCTAAGTTGACGGCACTGCAAGAAACAAAGCAATGGAAGCCGAATAGTGAACACTATGACAAGAAAAGAATCTGCCGAACCGAGTCGAATATCACAAGCTCCCAAAAACTAGGCTACAAATGGAGAAAATAGCATACCTATGGTTCGATGCCTCTCCATATAAAGCCATTGGATACAATACTGGACTTGCAGAAGGGGGCCATAGAACAACTGAACACCACAAAATTTTGGACCAAAAATGGAGAGTTAGGAGATCTATATCTCAAGAGGACTGCTCAGAAAAAAGAGAGTTAACAAGCAATAAAAGCATCTAACACAATTCTTTCAGACTTCAGTTCTCTGAAGAAGAAGCAGTTCTTCTAACATAAGCAATAGAAAACTATATGTTCTCCTTTTTCCCTTTTCAGGTTACAAATTAGCCAAACCGCATATATTCAATTGTTAGTAAATCGCCCTTTCCCACGATTGTCCAGCTTTCTAATTTTCAAGACCGACCACAAAAATAGATAAAAGATTCATAGGCCATACGGCTCAAGGACCAATCTTTTAACCACTTTGTCGTACCTAACGTTTGAACAGACATCTCCATAAATCTTTAGCGCACTAAACTGGAGAGAAAATGCTCACAAGGAACCATTCTTTACCACAAGTGCGGTGTAGCAGTTGCGAAAATTCAAGAAAAGGTCAAAGATTGCAAACCTTGTTTGCAGCCAGCAACTATGCACAGAAGGTTTTGGTGTGGATCATAGTGGGTGCTGGATCTACTATGAGCATTATTCATCCACAAATTAATAGAAGATAGTTCCTTTGTCTCCAAAAATTCAGGCTGCATACAAGTTGAAGAAAGAAATGAGAAGAAAAAAAAAAGTTTTGCGTAACTAAGGAACTATTGAGGCGGAGAAGCAAAAGAACAACAAAAAGTTAAAGAGGATTTGCGCAAAGGAACCTACAGACCGTTTGAATGTCTTCTCTCAAGGTTGCCAGTTGAACCCTTTCTTCATTCTCGATACTCATGATGGGTACCTGAAGTACAAGCGACACAATTTTAAACCAAATTTGTAGCACCTTAATTTAAAAGCAAGTGACAAGGACACAAAGTTGCCATGGACCATAACTGAATTATTGCTTCACTGTGAAAAGGAAAATGTATTTTCTACTCTTAGGTACAAAAAAGCCAAGATAGGCGGATTCTGAATTCCTCCAAGTTGTGACCTGAGCCAGATAAATTTGTCGAGAAGCATCTCCAAAAAGCATAAAACCGTCCTTCGTATCAGGTCCTTCAAGCTCATGCCTTTCTGATTCAGAAGAAACTTCACAACCCCTCCTTGGTTTCTGGATGTTTTCGTGACAATAACCAATGAACTTAGAGAACGGCAGCTGAACCTATAGTTCAAACCAAATAATTCATAATTGAGACAGAGGTCATCAATGAGAAGCAACAATGCAATGCTTCAAAAGTATAGCACGTTTGAGGCTGAAAATTTTACCCTCTCATGGCCTCTGATATCACCATAAAAGACTGGTGCAGCTCTGGATAGCATAGCCTCCACAATTGACGACCCTACTCGTTCCTGAATTTCCGACAGGAAAAAGTGAGCAAGTACAATCTTCATTTAAACCACAGACGTAACATTTCATTTATTGTATAATTACTAGAACAATATTCTTTCTCCCCTATGACAAAAGTGTCACAGTGAAAGGTTTATCAAGCTAACTAGTCAAGGAGGATACATATTCAAGGTCAGGCTGAAGACCAATGGGTTTGGTGCAAGCTAACTCTTGTGTCACGAAATGCGGTGACATGCATGGGACACAGTGCTGCCAATACAAATGTAGAAGGTGACAGAAAGAATATTGATGTCATGATTAGTTGGCCTAGTGGATAGTGTATTCATGCCAAAAAAAACTTTGTCGCGAGTAGACGCACTCGTCCCCTTTAATTGAAAATCAAAGTTAAGTTTCTGAGCATGAATCAATTAATACCCATTTATCCCAGTTCCAATATGTACATCCCCTATAACGGAATGCCAGAATGTAAGCTGTATACACACACAGGTACAGTATTAACTCGCCCACCATCACTTCTCCGAGAGTTCATCGATTTTGTTCCGCTAATCATTTTCCAGCAACATAATGTGGACAAGGCTTGAACTTGAAGCCAATTCGAGCTCACATTGATTCAATTCATTTCAACTCAAATGCACCATACAAATCAAAAAGACCAAATTCCATCATCCGTTACGTACATAACAGCAAATCGCAACAAAGTGAAAACGGTAGTACAAGTAGTCCAAGAAATTCCTTTTAAACCTAAATTAAACGAACTTACAATTTACGCATACACACAAAATTGTGCACTTGTATAGAACTTAAAGAGTTACCAGCAAGTAGTCGAGACCGCCATTGGAGGGATTCCACAAAGAGAAAGCTTTCCAGTTCTTTACGCAGCCCTTGAATACCTATTAAGAGTACAAATTAATCAATTATGGCGGTAGAAATAGAAGGAATGGAATAAAAGGAATGGTTTTCTGGTTTGACGATGAATTACAGCGGGAATATTTTGGGATTCTATTTGTGCGGCGAATTCTCGGTGAGATGGAATCTCGTCGAATTGACGAATTCGAAGCGTCTCTTCCGCCATAGACCTCCGTCGGCGACTGAGCAGTGGTGGTGTTCGGAGTTCCGCCTAATGATCATCGGTTTTTCTTTGAAGAGCTTGATCTGTGTGCATAATGGGTAGAAGCCCATGTATGAAAACTAGCCTTGGGCCTTGGGGCTTAGCGGCTCCTTTATCGGGCTGATAAGGTTTTGATGGATAAGAGAGGTGTTTTTGTTGAGATTTTTTTTAAGGATAATCATAAAGTTTTGACGGATAAGGAAGAACGGTAAATAAGAGGTGATTACGTTATAAGAGAATAGTTAAAAATGTGGTGATAAGCTAAGAGGAGTTTGTTTGGTAGTTGTAAGGTGGATGGATAAAGAAATAATGTGAGAATTTACTTAATTATCCCCTGTAGTGAGAGTACAAAAAGAGTTTGGAGAGATTTAAGGGGCATGAGTGTCATTATACCCACTTAGATAAGCTTATTCTTGCGGTGTGGTATGATAAGCTAAAGCTAAGACCCATGTAGGGGGTTTGAGCAATCCTGATGCTATAAGCAATCGGGGTGCAAAATAGAAAGCAAAAGCCGAATGAGGGTGGGTCCGGGTTAGCTTATCTCCTTCTTCCATTATCCCACTCTCTTATCCCCTTGACAAATAAAAAAAGGATAAGAAAAACTTATTCATGCCCGTCTATATTCGGGGTTTAGTAGAATCAAATGGTCCGGATTATTTAATCGGGGAAGTAAGACCCTTGTGCAGAATAAGTAAAACCTAACCCATTCTCATCCTTGGCTTACTAGCGTTGTGCTCGTTCAATGCACGAGACTTAAAATACAAATGTGAACTTTTTACGTGTTATCTCATGCATTGAACGGGCACAACGTTAGTATATAGAATACGTGTGTGCACATTAATTTCACAATGTGCGTGTATAGACGAATAAGACTTATCAGGATCCACAAATGTCTACTCGATCGCCTCTAAGTTAGAAATGATTTTGTTGCACAATTTTCCTCTGTCAAGGGAAAAATACACGATGTGATTTAATATTGAAAAAGATGGTGAAAAAATGAGAGATGAAAAAGGTGAGAGAGAGATGAGGGAGGTAGGGAAATGGGGCTCAATGTGGCATGGGCAGTTAAAAGTCTGGTGTTCGGAGGACAGGTGGGAGGCGCAAACAGTTTTTGAAATACTTGGAGGTTGCTTGCTTTATTTGATACTATAACGTTATTTTGTGGGAAAAAATAATTTAAAATTCTAAAAAAATTAGGATTTAGGGTTTGGAGCCTTTGTTAGGCAAAACAAATTGCAAAAACAAATTGCTATAGGATATAGATAAATAGATAGATAGATAGATAGATCTGAGTTACCTAAATTATGTGTGTGCCCCTCCTCCAAGTCCTTTTTTTCTAACCAAAGGCTTGTAGTCTAGCAGTTATCTTTTGGTTCTCCCACAAACGAGACCAAGGTTCGAGTCTCGGCAGAGGTATTTGGGGTATACGGCTATGGATAGCTTCTAGACTCCCTTTGAACTAACTCACTAACTTTCCCGTTAACCCTCCACTAATGTATATCAAACGAAAAAAAAATGTTTTTATAAAGGCAACCAAGTAATTTGTCACATTATGACCTTATTTCCACTCTTATCTACCAATATCAACTACTACTGCCAAACAAACTCTTTTATAGTTAAAATCTCCTTGCTAATTAACTGGATTGGGCTGGTACAGTTGGTTTCTATCGGGCTTAAACAGAAGTTTAGCGGATTGAGCTGGCCCAGCCTGGTGCTTATCGGGCTTAAGTAGTTTGGGAGGGTTGGGCTATAGCCTATAGGTGGTAAATGCTGAGAATTGCTTCCATTTAGGCAAGTGTGAGTTTTGACTAAACTAATTTTAAGTAGTTTAGCAAGTGGTGGTTAGCTCATGCGGTAGAGTTATTGGATGCTCCACACTGTATTCCGGGATCGAGTCCCCTTCCCCCATGTAATAGATTAAGAATGACGAATGACAAAAAAAAAACGCAATAATTTATTTAGTTGCCAGTGATTGTTTGTCTTTGTTCAGATATTTGATTTTATAAATTCGTCTTAACCAGACGAATTGGAAATACTTTTTTATCTTTGGTGGTAATCTTTTTTAGCTATTGGTCATATTGTTTATTTTTCAAAATTTTCACGTCAAAAAATAGAAGCACAGAAACATTTTTTGAAAGATTTAAAAATTTAATCAAAATAATTAATTTATGTTTTTTTTTTATTAAAGAGGAACTTTTGTACATGCCTTTTTTGAACTTGATAACCTTGGGCAACAGAGTTCGGCCTAGTAGGTGGGTTCGCATACTAAGTTAAGATTAATGTTCCACTAAGAGAGTTTTTTGGCTTTTCACGGCTTTTTATGTGATATATTATGAGAGAATGACTACCTTGATTTTAGGAATAAACTGGCTTTTTGGTTTTTTTGAGTTAGTGGAATGGGGCCTAAGAGAGTGTTTTGGTTTTTTTGCTTTTCACGGTTTTTTATATGATGTATTGTGAGAAAGTGATTGCCTCGGTTTTAGGAATAAGCCGGCTTTTTGGCTTTTTTGAGTTAGTGGAATGGGCCTTAATACTACTGGTAGTTTTTTTCAAAAAGAAAAAAACACCTCCCCTATTTATAAATGCATCATATGATTGTCCTAACCATTATATTTTAAGTACTACATTCATGGACGAAGAAATTGTATTTTAAGTAAGTGTAACAAAAAAAATAACTTCTGAAAGACTACAATTGCTTAAATAAACAATAAGAAAATCATACAATAGGAAAGAGAAATGAAGTTATTGCATAGTGGAAAGAGTGGAGTAATTTATTTTTATTTTTTTTGAAAAAAAAAAATCTCGTAAACATAGAGGCAACAATTATTGTAAAAAAAAAAAAGAGAGACTAAAATATGGAAAACTACCACGTCGAAATTATATTTGAAGTTATTTAACTCCGGCAAAGGCTAACTCACCTATTGACAAAATTTAAGGGCTTACATCATGTCAAGGCCTACGAGCATTTCACACCGGTGTATTATCATTTTACCTTGTCATTCTCATTTTTTAGCAATGAATAGTGTCATTTTGTAAAAAAATAAAATGACAAAGGAACACCCATGTTTTGCTGTATTTGGCAAAATAAGATTTTTCATTTTTCAACAAACTTTCATCCATAATTTTCCAACTACCAATTTTCACACTCTATTCAACACTTAATTACCATTCCTCAACCAACATTATTAATGATCCGAACCGTTTAATTTTTTGAAAACATTTTTTTTAAGGGCCTTCTAAAAAAATCAACTCAATCAGATATTAGTGAAGCTTAATTTACTAATTCAAATTTTGGTCATTTCATTTTATTTAGTTTCTTTGGTTATTATCATGTTTGACATCTCCATAGATTTTTTGGCCCCTATAGAAGCCAAAAATCGACTTAATAAATGAAGACCTTCATCCTCAACCAACTGAGCTAAATTTTTACCAGGACCCTTCAAAACATATTTCGAAAAATGTTAAGGCCGCGGATCATTTAAACTTTGGGTACTTTTTTTTTCCTTCTCTCTCTCTCTCTCAATTCTGAAATGGCAATCTTGACGTATCTTTTGCCATTTTTGACAAACGATTTTCCATTTGCCCTTTTTTAGAAAAAAAATTTGGTTTTGGGTTTGACACCATTTTTTGCTATTTTGTTATCATTTTTTAGAAATCGGAATAATTTCTCTCATTCTAAACAACCGGTACGTGGTTGCTCTATTGAGTGATATCCAAAATAATCCAAAAATGGTACTCCCTCCGTTATTTTTTAAGTGTGTTGCCTCGTAATTCCAACTTATTTTCTCTCACATCAACTTTTACATCTATTTTCCACTACTTATCCTTATCAATATAATAATACCCACTAACTTTTCAAAAAGGAATCTACTTTTAAGGGCAAAATAGAAAATGTATCCACTAACTTTTCAAAACACATTTATTAAGGGACAACCGAAAATGAAAATGTCTACACTATAAAAGGGACGGAGGGAATAACAATTGATATCCATAAGAATCCCAGGGTATCAACAAAAAAGGAGGGACAAAATATCGAGTTAAACAAAAAAGGATTTCGCCCTTCCTATGATTTAACCCAAAAGAATCCCAAAGCAGTGTTTTAGGTGGAAAAGTTAAAAAGTTCCGTTGCCGGGAATCGAACCCGGGTCTCCTGGGTGAAAGCCAGATATCCTAACCGCTGGACGACAACGGATTTTTGTTAGCTGTCCTAATACATTGTATATATTGGCTTTAAAAAGTGGTGGGTAGCCATTCTGGTCATGAAATCCGAAAACAAACAAAAAAAAACCTGACTGGATTGGAAGGGGAAGAAAGGAATAATTGGCTACCCAACTGCAACAGATACAGCTTTACTTCGTGACCAGCGGCAAAGACGGAGCGAGGGGGTTACTAGAGGCTGTCGCCCCTTGTTACAATTTGAAAAAATCAAACTATTATGTTGAATATATATATCGTCAAATTATATAGTCTCACCCCTACTCCAGAGATACAACCCGTCCCCCTATGGAAAAATTCTGGCTCCGTTTTTTACCAGTAGTATGTTAGCAAAGCAAATTGTTGAAGTCAAATCACCGGTTCATGTGGTTCATGTGTTCTTTTAACAGGGTGGTTGTTGATTTTCAATTGACGTAATTCATTTTTTTAGGAAAAAAAAAAATTCGTCAACCCATTCAAGATGAACAACTCAGAGCCTGTTTCATAAAACTGTCTTATTGTGCTTTACGAGACAGACCATTCTTCTACAATATATCAACCTGAAAAACTGACTTAATTTGCCATCTAACTTTAAGTCAGCTTCTTGAACGACCCGAATATTACCTAATGTGACATGTGATAGGCGCAGAAAGCAAATTGGTGAAGCTAACTCAATGAAGAAAACCCAAAACTTAGCCTCACAATTTTTTTACAAATTCTATCCAAAATCCTTAAAAGCTGTGTGTAAAAAGAAATTTTCTGTGTTTACCATGCACAAGGCCAACTGATCCGTATAGCAAGTCAAATTGGTATAAACAAATTTTGACCAGCTTGCATGTGCTACACATTAAGGACGAGTTTGGTGCTTCATGTTCAATCATTTTCTTATTTTGTGTCTGCATTAAGATGTAAACTAGGTAAAAATTCATAAAGAAAAGCTAAGCAATAATTAAAATAAGTCGTTAGAGCATCATTATCAGGTTACCTAAAATAACTTTTGGTTAAAAAAGGAGAGCCAAATCCTCCAAAACCCCCCAAAATCATCCTCACCAAACCATTGATCAAATTGGTTAAACTTCTAACTTTGCTACAATGCCGCATCAATTTGGGTGCGGCACAGTTCACTCACCAAGGCTCTATTCATGTACGGTTCACTTCTTTTAAATTACTTTTGGGGAGTAGGAGTAGGAGTAGAAAGAAAGAATAGTTTATAAAGGAATATGCTAACGTGTGGGCACACGTTAAGGTTGAAAAAGTGTATTGAAATGTGTGAAAAGTGTATAGGAATATGTGAAAGTGTATTGAAAAGTGTAAAAGATGTACAAGAATGTGTTTTTGTTTTGTTTTTTGTGTGTTTATTGTGTGCTCATTGGGCACACATTAGCAAGACTCATTTATAAAAAGAGTTTTTGAGGTTAAATTTGATATTTTTTTTGAGTCACCTGATAAGGATGCTTTAAGACATCTCCGGCACTTAACTACACCTTGAGTAAAAATTTGAGTAAAAACTTTATTTGGTATGAAGCATAGGATGAGCAAATTACGCCAAGTTAATACTAAAAATACTGTCTTCCCACTATCATCAAAATACTAGTTGTTTTCGGTAAGTGTCAAATATATTATATATGAGGAGAATGACTTGCCTTTAAATCAGTGCAACCTAATGCTTTATCCCATTTAGCCAATAAGGGAAACTCACCCTTAGTCAAATTAAGCATGACGGTACAAGTTTCAGTAATAACATCGTTATAATCGAGGTCTGAAGTGACTATGATCTTCTAGTGGGTTATTGTCTAGTTGGGATGCCGTTTCGTTGTGCTTTTTAGAGATTAATAAAATTCTTACCTTTCAAAAAAAAATTATCTTAGTTATAAAATTGAGGAAATGACCTTAAAAAAATTGAATAGAAGTTTGAGTTTCTTTTAGTTTGGTAAAACTCAACACATTATTGATTTTTTTCCTGGCTTTTGTATTTTGTATTTTTGGTTATTTTTCTTGTATTTTCAGACCGATAATGTCTTTTGTGACAAAGAATTTGAGTGACTTTAGGATATCTTTAATCAAATTTTAGTTATAACGGCTCGATTGAATGCGGGATGAGATTTGAAGATGAATTAATAAGAAGAAAGTAGGAAATATTATTTATAGAGGCATGACTCACATTGATGTGATATTTATAAGAGTGGATAAAATGGTACTTGGTTTGGAAAATTTTGATAATAAGGGGGCATAAGAGAGGGACAATAATACTCTCGAACCTACATCTCCTTTCTCTCTCTCTAACCTAGCAGCTGCAAGTTTTCCAGATCTGGGGAGGGGGCTGCGGTTCCCCCCCCCCCCCCCTTACTCGTTTTTCTCCATTTCTTATCCTCCCGTTTTGTGGATCCGTGCTCTCTCCTCCGTGCTCGGCCTGCGCGGTGGTTGTCTGGCTCATCTGAGCTCTGGTCGGCGATTGGGGTTCAGTTTTCAGCCGTCCCCTCCCTGGACCAGTACGGATTGAGCGGTGGCGGGCAGCGTGGAGGATGTTCGGTGGTGGGCTAATAAATGGGTGAGGTGAGGAGGTGTCTTTTGCGATGATCCGGCGGATTTTTGTCCTGGTATGGTTTCCCCAGATCCGGTGGGTAGTGGTGGTGGGTTAATAAGTAGGGTTTAGGTTTCGTCTCCGTTGTGAGACGCAGTCGTAGCGGCTACCCTGTCCAGTGGGTGGGTCCATGTCCGCTTTTGTGAGGGACTAAACTGTGTGTGCCCCTCCACGGTGTATGGACTTTCTGTGCACAACCACTGGCTTCCGTTGCTAGCCGCATTTGTCATTTGTATGCTTTATTTTCTCCGAGGTTGTATTACAGAGTTTTTCCTAGTTTGGGTGCTTGTACCCATGTGTTGTATTGTGTCTCTGTAATGTGATCTTCGGATCTTTTTAATGAAATGGGAGCGACTTTGTGAGTTTTCAAAAAAAAAAGGGGGGTGCATATATAGGAGAACTTGTTTTGTTTTGAAGTTGAAATGGGGAGATAATAATAAATTAAAGGTGGGGAGATATTAATAAATTAAAGGCAGGGCCGGCCCTAGTTAGTACCCGTAGTTTTTAACCCAATAATAGGATCTCCAAAATTGATGATATATAGTATTAAATATTTGTACGTCAATTGCTTGTATAAATGCTATAGTAGCTCAACAGTAACATCATTGAATCTTACCCAAGAGGTCTAGTGTTCCATCCCTCCAACTTTTTTTTTAGGTGAATTTACTTCAACATGTAAAAAAATACTTCTCTATAGGCATTGGGAAGGAAACTCCCGTCCTCAAGGTCCCAAATACTGTACATCACCACAAGGCAATTTTGGCCGAATAATTTATCTATATATATATATATATATATAAATTCTTGGAGGTCCCATTGTTAAAACTTGCTTAAGACCCCGAAAATTTTAGGATCGAGGCTGATTAAAGGGTCTGGGGTAAATTGAGGGAATTGAAAAGGGAGGATAAAGGGTATTAATTATTGGCCGAGTCTGGGCTATCCATATTTAAGATGGGCTGGGGGCCGAATTAAAACCAAAGGGCCATAAGTACCTCTTTGTAAAAAATACCCTAACTATAGATGAGATGTGAGTCCGAAATTAGTCATTTGCACCCATAAATAATACTCCTAATATCTCATTCAAACGGGCCATGAGTATAAAAAAAGTGGGGGGCAAGGGTGAATATGCTCCAAGTAAATGACAGCCATGACAGAGCAACAATAAATGGTGTGGGTGCAACTGCTGATGAGCAGCAAGATCTGCTGTTCGATGAGGCCATTAGAACTGCAGTGGCAGCTAATTAAGCATGCCCGAGGCTCGAGGGAGTAGTGTAGAAACTGAATAGAGTCGGCGTACATAACTTTAAAAAGCGGCTCCAGACACAATTGTATTCAGAACTGTTTGATGTATATGAATCCATGTGTATCGAACGGTTTCGGACACAGTTGCGTCTGGAGTTTCATTTTAAAGTTGTGCGCGTAGCATTGCTTTTGAATATTGTTCCGTAAATTTTTTTTAACATAAACTGTAGCAATTTATTATGTCCACCCTTAATCATGTCCATAATTAGTTCCCATTCCCATATTGCCCAATTATCTCTCTCCACCTTCAAACATTGGTATGAAAATTAGTTTTGAAGAGTAACAAGTAACTTGTTACCCTTTTTCATTGTTCACCCATACAAATTATGAACCAAACCACCTATAAATAATGCTTCATTCTTAACTAATCTTCCCTTCTCCCATATCCTCCTGTTATCCGACCTTCTTATTTAAGCCCAAAACCAATCCAGTTAACAAACTGGGTCCGAGCAGATGTGAAATGAGTTGACCTCCTTTTTGGCAAGTTGTGTAAAAGTCTACTGGAGGAATAAGTGTAGCTGTCAGCATGATCTAACCTTGGTTAGAGGGCTAGAAGTGATTAACCCTAGCTAGGCTACATGATGCCCCATTGGGCTCTAGCCCAGATTTCATTTCCTTGCTCTAATATCGGGGAGGTCTCGGGTTCAACCCTCGCATTAGGCGACTGGCGAGGTAATGTTTCGGTGGTGGTTTATGTTCCGCTTTGTAGTCGTTTACCCCACTTTCGCTTTCCTTTTCCCTCCCCCAAGTTAGGATAACTTCGGGGAAGAGGTGGGAAAATCATGCTCTGACGGCCTCCCTCTTTCGCCTTTGGGACCCCTGGCCAACTTATTCCAAGCATGCATTCTTCTATTCTCGAAAAGAGAATTAAAACAATCAACTGAGTAGATACTGTGAGTATATTCCTTTTCCTGTGCATTCTTTTATTCTCAAAAAAGTCTGGTGAATGGTGATGTGCTTTACAAACTTCTTTCTTCTTTTGCTTTTATTTATTATTATGATGTGGGGTCATGTACTCTGTAGCATTGGGTTTTGTTTACAAAATGTTCTAAGCATCCGGAAAACATACACAAAATTTACTCAGAAATTGAAAATCGGTGGCTCAGATTCATTCCAGGTGAATCTGGACCATTGATTTTTGAAATTTGGGCCAATTCTGTATATTTTTTCTAGGTATGTAGTGGTGTTATTTTGTTTATGTTTGTGTTTTAGCTTACATCACAAGATTCACAACACAGTACTCATGCTTCTGCAGTTCTGCTTTTGCTTACTCTGATGGAATGGAGATGTCGGGACAGTTTATGCACATCTTGACTAATTTTTTTTTCCGGTCCAGTCACAAGCAGACCATCCACATTAATAATTGAGAATTCATAAAAAATTACTGTCTTGCAATCTGACCCCGAAAATTGAACCCTGATCAATTGTGTGAAGAGAATCTCTACCAACCAACCGACCAACACTTGAACTTGAAAGAATATCAATTAATAAGTAAAACAAATGTTACACTGTTGCTTTACTAGTTTCTACAATATGTGGCCTTTAAATGGGAAAGCCCATGAAATATTTCGTTGCGGTTTATGTCTCGAATGAGTTACTTTGGGCCCACGTGCAATTGATTATGGTCGCCTTTGCCTGTTTCTTCAGCAGCATTTTTTTTTTAGATCCCTCAAAATGATTTTGTACAATGAACTGCAACAAACTATTCTAATCTTTTTGTTACTATAATATATTTTTTGACTTGTTTGTTTGGTTGGTAGTTTTGGGATAAGTTTGGAGATAATAATTTTGTCTAGGGTTGCGTAATTTTTTTGTCTTTAATCAATATTTTAAACATTTTAACAAATATTTTTACTTTTTGAATAAAAATACGTATTATACATCTATAAATAAATAAATAATCATTAAAGACAAAAAAATACTAATGACGAAACATTGAGAACTTTTAGAGATAAATTTTTTAAACTTCAAACCAAACTATCACAATGTAGTAGGATTTGGCCTAATAAGTAGAGGGTACTTATTTTTTGTCTTTATTTGATTTTTTTTTCTTCTATTTCATTCAAAAAAAAATTAAGTTTGGATCATAATTTTTTACTTTTCTGGTTCCTGTCGTCGAAAAGAACCAATAATACACAAAAACTTGACATGAAACTAACTAATGCGAAAAAAAATCAAATAAAGACGAAAAAATAAGTAATTTCTACTTATTAGGCCACAGGGGGGCTTAGTATTTGATCGAGACTACTCATATGTCAAATTTGAAGAGATCGAGAAAAAAACAATTTTAGGGGCAGTGGCGGATGCATGATTTGAGTCAAGCAGGAGCCGATTCACGTGTGTTTTCGTATTAATACCAATATAAATATTTGATAAGTACATATTGCTACTTGCGAGGTCCGGAGAAGGAGAAATTTGAGCCGTCCAAAATACTTTTGAACGGCCGAGATGCGTGACGGATACCGCCACGTGGTACCCGTCTGGCACCCAAGTTTTGCTCCCGAAGAAGAAACGATATTGTGTGCAGGGTCGGCCCTAAGGGCAGGCCTGGGTCTGGAGCCCACCAAAAAAGCCATTTTTAGGGCCTCCGAAATAAAGGGATATATTAAATATTAAGTATGTCACATATATAACAAATAGCTCTGTGTGATGTAATGGGAGGAATGGTGTCATCCATATAGGAGGTTATGTGTTCGATCTCCTCCTCCTACGTTTTTACGTGAACAATTTTTGAGGTTGCACAAAAATTTGTTTCGAAACAAGAGGTCAGTGAGGTTGGAACCTGCGACCTTGAGTTCCCACACCATTACAAGCAATGTGCCATAGTACCACAAGGCCATTTTGTTTTTCATCTCAAAAAATTGATTTATACAAAAAAAATTAAGAGGCCTCATTTTCAAAACTTGACTGGGGCATCCTAAATCTTAGGACCAGGTCTGATTGTGTGCATATGCATAGTCACCGTTTAATTTTACACCACAACCTAAAAAATGAATGATAACTTGAAATTTTAGGAATTTTTAACCCACACAAATAGAAATTTTAAGATTTTTTTTCACCCAAGGAACTTGCAGGGGCCTATCCCATAAAATTATTAATCTAAATATTAGTAATAATATGCGAAGATATTTGGAGTTGTGCCGGAACCCGTGTCCCCCTTGCCCCTGTTTAGGGCCCAGTTGTGTATGAAAGATTTGTAACACTATTTTAATTCCTACAAAACCTTCGAACTTTTCGACATTTGAGGTGTTATGTTGTGGTTTGGAAATAACAAATTGATGGAGTATGTCAAAACAGTAGGTGATTTGATTTCAAAGTACAACAAAAAGAAATACTTTTTTGATCCTGTAGTGCGGCATCCGAGCTGTTGATCTCAGTAATTAGCGGTTCGAATTTTATCTCGGCAATGGAAGGCTCGATTGAGCAAGTGCCGAGATGAAAATCCGAGCCATTGATTGTGCGATCAATGGCTCGGATACCGCACTCCAACGCTGTAGTACGGCAGTGCACTACAAGATCCCCAATTCCAAATGTTGGAGCAATGCAGAGGAGACTTTTTCGATCACGCATTGTTATGGAATTCGCACTTTGTTGCGTGACCACGTTCCACATGAATATGTGGTGGAGAGAGCTTCTAAAACATTGCTCGAGAGGAGGGCCAGTGCATACTTTTTTGTTGCAAAATTATGGTCACATCTTTGAGTTTTCACTATATTTTTGGTATTTTTATTCATATATTCTGAATTTTTGTTATATTCGTATTTTATTTTTAATTAATCACCTATCTCGACGAGAGGAGTCTAAAAAGTAAAAAAATTATAACACAAAAAAAAAACTAAAGCCAAAAAATACCAAAACAGCTGGTACTTTTTGTCGATAGTTTCATCTTATATGAACTTTTTTCAACTTCGCTCTGCATTAACATACTTTTTTTGTTCCTCTTGCCAAGACGAACGATTAATCCTAAAATTTACGGGGAAAAGCTAACCAAAATTATACAAAGTAAAAAACAACCAAAAAAATAGACCAGACAAAAATTAAAATACAGTGCAAACTCGGATACCATTTTTGAAATTGAAGGCAATCATTCATGGAGATATACATGAGGCCAATCCATAATCAATCAATGGGTTTCGGAACTTTCCACTGAGATACCATTTTTTTGCTATTTTCATGATACTTGGATATGGAGATGACACTGAATGCACATATACATTTGTCCCATCTGCCCAAACCTACCAAAGGGAAGGTGAAAGCAACAGAATGCATGTCAAAATCACATTTAACTTTTTAATCACATTGTTACATGGCCATTTGCTAAATGCCTTTTTTTTTAATCAAGAAAAAGGATAGGAGGGGGTAAGCGTAGCAACCCCTCTTGGGCTCCGACCTGCCAGTGGAATGTCGGGTTTAAGCCATAGCTAGCTACTGTCCGTGAGGATAGACCGTCACCACAACACCACCTAAATACAAGTGGATATAAGTATGTACCCCACGATCTCTTTAACTTTTAATCACAATGTTAAATGACCATTTGCTAAATGCTTGGTACCCAATACCCATGTTCCTTAACTTTACAGACACTTTTTTAATTTTTGCTTTTAATGTGTAGCTGACACCCAATTAACTAGAAGAACGACAGGAACCCAACAAATGGCATTCCATGTTTTTTTATAAAGGAAAAGTTGTCTTCATTTTAACAAAGCAAAAGATACTAGCATCAAGAAATGGAGAGGCTACACATATTACATATTGATATACACCGAATCCTACAGTAACGGTATATTTTGTTAACCGTACTTTTGCATCACATTTGAGTAATCATCTGATATGAAGTTGTGCTGCGCATAACCAAATCACATCACGAGTTGTGCCCCCCACACAACGCGTATTATTGAGCTGTGCAGAGCGCCGCATCATATAAAATTGAAATATCATGCATAAATCAGAGCGTCGCGTCATATAAGGTTGAAATATCAGACATAAATTAATGGGATGATCCTACTATTATTGATTCCATTAACGTAGCCACTTAATCAGAGAGAGAGAGAGAGTCACATGAGTAGTTTGTTAGGTGAGATGCCTTTCCTTTCCCCTACAACAAAGAAACATGTACATGGTCCCCCATCAACTTGAAATATTTCCCAATTTACATTACAGAAACGCTTATTAAAGAGTACCCAAAATTAAATCTTGTGTTATAAACAATCGTGAGTAATGGAAATGGAAAGAAAATACGAGACACAAGATATTCGTGGAAAGCCTCAACGTGAGGAAAAACCACGGGAGCCATCCACTATGAAATCGAAATCAAGAGTACAAGTGTTCTCGCAATCTCTCTGAGATCTGCGTTTTCTCTCGCCTCTCTCTGTTTTTCTCTAAAAACTTCTAACCCTAATTACATGCTAACTGCAATATAAATAGGTCGGACCATATGGCTGAAATTACATACCGAGATCCAAAACTATCGTTTTCGCTGTCGCACCCTGGACTGCCCGTGGGGGCTCCGCCCCCATAACCCCAGACTAAACCACTGCTGAAAATTGTCTGCACCCAACAGATGAATTACCTTCCGACACTCATCTCTTGATATGCAGCACTCTGCACTCCACAGAACAAAATAATTCATATTTATGAACGAATCTAATTCACATTTTATCCGTCATATTTTTCTAAACATTTTTAAAAAATTTAAAATAGCATCTAAGCCAAGTTTAATGCATGAAGAAGAGACTGATCAGAGAGAGGAGAGGGTGTCCCCAATCTAAAGTTAATAAAGAAGTCTCAATGTAGAGCAGGTGTTAAGTGATTTTGATGTAGAAAGTTAATAAAGAAGTCTCTATGCAGAGTAGGCGTTAAGTGATTTTGATGTAGAATAAGTAGTGGCCTAATTTTATGATTAATTGGACCGGTCAAAGCTTCGGAGGCCACAAGTGGTGGCTAGCTCATGCGATAGAGCTCTTGGATGCCCCACACTGCTTTTGAGACCTACTTCCTCTTTGCTTTCGACTTAGTCCTTGCTTTGCGACGACTATAGCACCTTTTGGCTTGTACTCTTCTTTGACCTTTGGAACGGAGGGGCACGGACTCCACAGGATCGAGTCCCACTCCCCCCTCCCGGCCATTTATTGACGAGCCTGGAATCGACCGAAACTTGGCGAGCTTAAGCAGAATTGCGGTGCGGCCATGACTCACCATCCTAAAGTCGTGACTGATGCTGGATTTCGGCCAAATTCCTTTGTTTGGGCCTTCAATTTAGTAATTTTGTTGTTTTAAAAAATACTTAGATTACAAATTACTTTTCGCGTATAATTCCGTTTTCATTAATTCCAGTTGGAAAAGTCTTAGATTTGTTTCTAGTTTTCAATTTTGGGAGCTTCTGAGATACTTTATTTTTTAGCAGTATTTGTTAGGGTTTGCTAGGGTTTCCCTATAAAAGGGCATGTAATCTTTTTATTTTGATAGCTTTTAATAAAATACAATTCTGAGTTTAATCACTTTCTCTTGTGGATTCGAGAACCTATCTAATTTGAAATAGTACGCTAACTATTCTCTCGTGAATTCCGTTGCGTCAGATTTTGGGTAGTTTTTCCAAATACCCTCTATAATAACTACACATGCGATCATGCACATGGAATCTACACACTTAACATGCCTTTACTCTCTTTTTCTTTTCTTTTTGTCTTTAAGGTATAGATCAAAGTCAGATTGTTTCTGCTATTTGGACTTTCTGGGTCTTTTAGTTAATGTATAGAATGATTTGCATTGGAATACATGAAAACTAGAGAAAAACCCCAAGAGCCAAAAAAGACCAAAAACCCCTTAAGAGGAATGACACCTTAGTCGTGATTCTCCGGGAGCACCACGTGGTTAAGGAAAATGACGTTAGAGCATCACGTGGTGATTCTTCAAGAGTATCTAATAATTTTTCCCCTATGTCGATTGTAGGAAAAGGCATGGGTTTTAATTGGGAGCAAGAAGGCGGTTGGATTAGGCCCCCATAATTAATTAAGGTGCATGTGAGTTGGCGAATTAGTTAAAATGCGCGTGAGCTATCCCGGACATTTAAGTTACGAAAAAGAAAAAAGAAAAAAGAGTACCGGTGGGCGTGGGCGTGACAATATTCAACTTGTCTAACTTTGGACCACTTCCCATCTGTTTTATTTATTATTGGTTCACAAATAATTGATAGCCATTTAACCTTTTTCAGTCACTAATAACTACAAAAAATGAAGAAACTTAACACACCACAAGTGAGGGAATCTTCTTGGACACCTCTCTTCCCCCCTCTCTATTTATGTCCCCTATCGTCCCTATCATCCTCTTTAAGCTCAAAGAGAGAAAACACAAACTCCATCTCTCTCTCTCTCTCTCTCTCTCTCTCTCTCTCTCTCTCTCTCTCTCTCTCTCTCTCTCTCTGTGCACTGGATTAAGGTTATGAACATGTACCACTAGCAGTTGAAGCTGCCAGCATGATCTAGACTTCCTTTTTCTGTGAAGGAAAGATATCAGATCATGTGGTAGTTTCACCTCCTGGTGGGATCATGAAGAAACCCTAGCTAGCTAGCTACTTCTTGTGTAATCTCTCCATCTTTCCATGGCTGTTTTGAGAGATCTTCTTTCTTTTTGTGCTCTTCTTTTTTTCAGTCTCGGATTTAGGGTTTTTTTTTTTTTTTCTCTCGAGAAAAAGGGGTGCAACATCCCAGGAAATTACCCAACCTAATACTAAGTTTTGGGTTTAGTTAACCTGATGTGTTTTCCTCTTCACACCTTCCTTTATACTTGGTGCTCGATATGTATTGTGCCCTTACTAAAACAAATTAGTCACGAGATAAATGGATCCGACCTGCTATTCATTGGGAAGGCAGGATCAGTCTTATCCATCGCGTGACTAGTTTATGTGCTCTTATTAGTAGGGAGCATCATGTTCAGCTCAATATGAATTCCTTCCACAATGACATTAGGAAACATTAATTGGTACATTTTCTGATTTCTCTTCTCCGATTTAACGAGTTGCATGATGATTCTATAATTCGTTTTCTTGTGGATGGTGATGTTTAATTGCATTTCCTATTTCACCTAAACCACTCCACTTTTTTTTTTTAATCATTTTTAAGCCCTTACAAATTTTACCAAGTACCCTTTACCAAATTGTTTTTTTACCATGTGCATGAACTACTACGTATATAGACCCCACATATATTTCGGATACGTTTGTTTGACGAACTAATTGTGTCAAAAGCAAAGACTTAATTAGTCGGGATGCGATCGAAGGAGTTTGATTCCATGATCAAGGAACTGAAAGCAGCTTTTCCAGATGAAGGTGAAGAAGTCTTGATTAATTGTTTGAGAAAGGACCGAGGCAATTTGATCGTTTGATCCTTGTTCAATTAGGGGTGAAATGATACCTAATCAAGATATTATCTCATCGTATAAAATGCGGTCGGATTACAAATAAAAGTACATGTCACACTTTTCATGGTATTGTATTTCAGTCACACTTTTCATGGTATGTTATAGAATTTTTTTAGTTAATGTATTGTAAGAGTATAACCTGTCTCGTAAAGTGTAGTCGGTCAATTTTTAAGTTAGTTCAGAAATAAGCTAGTTTCTGGAACAACCAGTATCAAACCAACTAACTATAAGATCTTTGGTCACCTTGAATATATAGTTTCACCAATTGCTCATATCTAGTTAAACAAATAGAGCCTTACACTTTTTGCTTTGGTATCTTACTAACGCTATCTTTGTGTCTCGGGTAGTATTTTGTTTGTCCTTATTCCTTTTAATCTTTGTTCCCCTGAGTATAATAAAGTTTTTTTTGCCAAGCAAAAACAATGCTTTTTGCTTCTTTTTCTTAACCGAAGCGGTAGGCCCGTAACACTTTTACCAAATACCTAAGCTACCCCTCCCCATATAGTTAAACTTCTGCTTGTTTCCCCTAATAAAGGGGCAGTGTAGACATTTGTATAAAGATACATGATATTAGTACTAATTAATTATAGAACATGCTGTTTCTGGTGCAATGAGAAGTGCAAACATTTTATTGGGTTGGTGGTTCCTTGTTTGTGCTTTTGGGACCTTTTCTTGAAGAATAATCTAATCATGCCATCTAAATCCTAAACATAGGAAACTAGCCCAAAAAGGAAAAAGGTAAAAAGCACTTAATTGCATTCTTTATGGCCTACACTGTCGTTGTTTTATTTCTTGTAATTATTCTCTAGATTATCCAAGGAAAAATGCTAATCAGGGCCGAGAATAATAAGTAAAAAATGTATAGATATTCGATAAAAGTGTATTAATATCCGTGAAAATATATTGATACCTGTGAAATGTGCGTTGATATCTGAACTAATTTGTCGTTATATACATATTATATATCCTTCACCTATTGGGTGGGGGTTAATAAGTCAGATAACTTAATTATTTATGTGATTAACTCAGCCCAAAAACACTAATCAATGAATGACATTTTGGATCATTTCTATTGATATATTCTAGATTCTTGGTATAAAATCTGGGAGTGAAGCTGTCCAAGTGGAGTATAATTTATTAATCCAAGTGACAGTTGTGTCATTTAGGCTTTGACAGGTTTTTGTTCTATTTAATTCACAGATATGATTTTGAAGACCTAGGGAACCGGATCCTCTACCCCTTCTCAGCCGTCGATCTCAGAAACCAACAGTCCGAATTTCACTCGGCAATGGACGGCACAGATGAAGAGTGCCGGCATGAAATCCGGACCGTTGGTTGCCGAGATCGATGGTTGAGAAATGGGGGCAAAGGATCTTCAAACAAGATGAAGCTTTGGATATGAATCGTATTCATGATACTTATTAAGCATAATTACCATGATTTTGATAGAAGTGATTTTCACGCTCTCCTTTTCACTGTTTTCACTTTGTTTGTTCTTGTTCCTGTGAATTCACTTCATTACCTTTTAACATGTGAAAATTTAATCTAATATTATTGTAAATACACATAAAAAAAGAAAAAAAGAGAGTACAGACAGTACAAGAAGGAGTTCGCAAATCAATTCTCTTTTAACATTGGTGGATAATGTATTGGTGTTCCCACCAGGTTTGAAGTTTAAAGTAATTTTTTTAAGTTGCTTCTAAATGCAAAGCTTTTCACTTTGTCAAATGCAGTGGAAAAATGCTACTGTAAAGTCATAATTATAGCTAAATAGAAACTAAAACATGATTTCATACTGTTTCATGAGCATGTTTAGATTTGAATTTGCGGAGGTAAAAAAGTTGTAAGTGAAAAGGTAGGAAAAGATAATGTAATGAAAAAAGCTAAATTCTTTTCAGAAAGGTTAAGTGAATGAAAGGAAATCCCGAAAACCTCCCCGAAAATAAAATCTATGGGTGTGATACACCCGGTGTACTGTGTGCATGTACACCATAGATTTCCTTTTCGGGAAGGTTTTCGGAGTTTTCTTTCCTGTTGGGTTAAAGAAAAGGAGAACAAAAAATCAAATCCTTTTAAGTTACCAATGAGTATTATACACACAAGAAAAGAAAAGAAAATAGCTTCTTCGTTCTATAATGTTTTTTATCATTTCATAAACTCTCCATATGCGTAAATCACCGATCCAAAAAACAAAATAAGGAGTAGATGGCACAAAAAGCTTCATATTTTGTTCCTCAATAATCAAAGGGAGTTAGTGATGGAATGCAGGCATAAAATGATTTGGATTTTTGGAATAAATAGCTCAAAAGGGCTCCATATTTTCTTCACAAGAGGGCTATTTTTGGTATTATTTTTTGGTTTGACAGTCAGAAGTGTCCTAGTCAACTTACGTGCATCTCTACTAATCCACTCCGTAGTTCGGTCAAAGACATGTTACTTTCTTATGGCCTGACTCCAAGAATCGAACACAATCAATTACGCAGGGAACAAGTCCACCAACCAACCGGACTAGGGCTTCACAAGACGTGTTGAAGATTGGCATCTCCCTCCTCCTGTTGGGAAGCTCTAGATGGTATACAGTCCAAATGACCTTAAGAGTTCATAAGCATCCCACCAAATCAAGAAATGTCAGCTATTTTGATTCTCAGTCCCCATCCCTTCTCTCAGGGATTTCATGTGTCCTTTACTTCGTGTGCGGTTAGGTTATATGACCCCACCAAGGGTTTTACCCTTTGGCATTTTCCACCATGTAAAATTCATTCACCCCCAACAGCCAAAAAGGAAAAAACATTCCTGATGCATGTCTCATGTCTGTCAAACTGTATTATTGGAGCAGTACCTTACAGCCGAAAGAAAAAGAAAAAGAAAAAAAAAAAAGATTTGCCTTCAGATAAATGTCTGAAAGTAAACAACAATGAATAATCTAATAAATAATACCACCCACTCTAAAACCATAAAACTAGATGAGATTTGAAAACAAAAATAGGAAAATCGTTGAAAATTGGTAAGATATGATGGGATTATCCAACCCGTCTCCTTCCTGATATATAAACGCAATGTAAGTTCAGATCGCGGGAACCCCCTAATCATTAGATTTTGGTAATGAACAAACAGTAGTAGCTTGCAAATCCGATTCTGCAACCATGTTCCGTGAACTCAACCACCTTCGTTTTTTGCTGGAAAGCCACGGCTGATTGCTGAACCCATGTTATTTCTGTCTTCAAATTAAACAGTTGCTCCTGGAAGGAGAAAAAACACAGAAAAGGGACATCTGATGATAAGCCTAAAAAATGGAACAGAATGCAAGATCTCGTGATTCTTATTAATGAAAAATTAAGACAGAAAGATGTATGCGTAACGAGAACTCTACCATAGTATAAAAGCCATACTATAAAGGAGATCTGATTATTTAGTGCATTTCTTGCCCTCCTCATATCCATCAGATCACCATATACTACCGTGCGTGTTCAAAAGATACCGCCAATATCATGAACTTGTTATTAAGATGAGGTAAAGCCTCTCCACTTCAACAAAATCTGAGGGCATATAACTAGGATCTTAATCTAACATGAAACCAAATTAACATAAACTTTAGTCAACTTAACCGCCTGTTACTGGAATCAGAAAGAGGAACAAAAGATCAAGCTACTTAGGTCTGGTCATCATATGATGGAGAGGACACAATTTGGTGAAATAACTATGCCTCATCGTTTGCATCATCCTTTAAACAAGCACTAGTGTGCAGCTTTCCAAACAGGCAATTTAGCAAGTTGTATCTCAAAAAAATTTAACCGATCCCAACCACAGCCAACAGAATTAACATGTAGCTCCTAGAACGCAAGTACATGCTCCTCCAAACAATCACCTAAGAAACCAGTGAACAAATCTTTCTTACCTCTGTATTATGCATTTTGTTGAACTTGTCGGTGTATTTGCAGAATCCAATCAACATAGCCATTCATGCCGCCAACTTGGTCCTCAACTAGGTTTTGAAGGAGAAAGAAACCTTCTCTGGGTTGCTCACCTTGTCTTACAAGGTGACATAACTGATAGTATGAAGGGTCACTCTCCCTAAATTTCTTCAGTATTTTCATCAGCTTTCTTGACAGTTCACTATCACGCTCGCATAAATTAACCTGATTCCCAAGAACAAAGGATACTGAATCAGAGTGGGGTCGATCGCTGCACATTAGTAAAGCAAGGCCTCCGAAGAAAAGACAAATGAAAACAACCAAACCCCAAAAAAGGGAAGGGAAAAAACGATGGTTCCACAAACAGCCAGGGAGGGAGAATTG
>JAXBDA010000798.1:2237-13806 GCA_036023075.1 Gaultheria prostrata | reverse complement strand
ACCAACAACAACAACAATAACAGAACCCATCTAGTCCCCAATCATTTGGGGGTATGAGCGGGGAATGGTTAAGGACAGACCTAACCTTTGACAATATGCACAAAGTGGGTGCGCTCGGAATACCACTGAAACAGTGGCCCCCCCTAAACCTCCAAGAACCGAGGAGCTACAGGGACGTTTTGTTGCAGAACCATGCCCCCAAATCAAAGCCAAAAGGCATCAAGGAGGGCAGGCCTAGAGACCCAAATCAATTTCCTTACTCAATACCATGCTTCCTTCATTCATGGTCCAGAGCATCTCAGTAATGAGTACGAATGCTTATGAATACCAACAAGATATTATTTTTACCACCCAAATTGAAAACCAACACAAAGCAGAATAATATCCTGGGTAATATCCTTTACAAAATCACAACTAATGCAAAACCTGAGATTACAATATAAAAAATTATCTTCCCAAAAAGGCACATGAAATATCCAATGTTGTGGACTGTTAGCAATATATCGTATGGATTGATTCTACGAATAATAGAAATATACCTTCGACAAATCCGTGGCAAAGTCTTCACCAAGTAGAGTCATAGATATATCAGGTGGAAGCATTTTACCAAACCATATAACAAAATGCAAACCATCGTCATAGATATAAAGGCCTCTCGAATCTAAGCTCTGTGCAGTAACTGGTAGCCTAGCAATGTTGAACTCATCTGCCTGAGAAGAGGCCTGCAAAAAAGAGATGCAGCTGAAAAAATTCACAAATTCACTGCATAATTCCAACAGTTCTATCTAATACAAAAAGGATTTACCTTCAACAGATACTCATCAACCCGAACCAAACTAGGATACAGCAACTTCAACAAATTTTTAACAGGCAAACTCATCATCGTGTACCCTGCTGCACAGCGTTCATCAAGCTGCGCATCAGCATATCCACCCCGAAGGGGTATTGATTTACAAAGTCCTAGCCCATACAATGGCAACAACTTGAGTGATTCCGGGTATATCATCCTGCCTCCCAAGCGATGCTGCACAGCATACAGATTGCGATACTCTCTCAGGGCCTTGACAATCCTCTGTTGAACCGAGCTTCGAGCTTCTTCCAGTTTATAGGACCAAGTTTTCTCAATTGCTGCAGAATAATTCAAAAACAGTTGAATATTATACCTAACGGTCAGATTCAATTGTGAAATTCTCCTTCCATTCCTTAATCTTTGTCCATTATTCTATCCTGGGGAGTCCCATAATATTTGTCCACTTTGAAAAGTCAATGGGAAATGTGACAAAATCAAAAAGTAGAGAATGACGTTTGCGTTGATTCAATGAATTTCAAACTCAAGGGAACTTTTGAAAAGTCAAAATCTTTATAACCCCATATTTTGTCTCCTAAAAGAGTTGGATTTTTCAAAATGGACCAACAAAAGGGAGTGGAGGGAGTATTGTCAAACTCTGTGTCAGTAAGAGAGGGAGCAAGGTGCTTTTTGTACCTAGCCTAGAAAACAAAGAAATAATGGCACCAGTATCGGCTTGGCGATACATCTCTCCTAGATCTGTGACAACTGGTGCCGCTGCAGTATGTACTCTGATACGCCTCTCTCCAGAAGACGAAGTGTATCTTTCGATGGTTAAGTAAAGCTGTTAATATCTACTCTACTGTACAAAGATGCCATAGGATTCAACATGGTCAAGCCAGTCTATATTCAGAACAAACATAACTCGTGAAACTCCTTTCAAACTATAGAAATGCAAAACGAAAAATTACTTCTTTGGTATAGAAGTTAAAATCAAGTGCAGATATCAAATTGGAAACAACAGTGGTCCAATAAAGGAGTTTAGGTCATGCTCGATTGCTTGCCCTGAAGCATCCTGGAGCGTATGCCTCTTTATAGGTCTTATAATCATGATTTTAAAAGAAAAGAAACTGCAGAAAAACATGTCTGGAAACATGGTAAAATGGGATGAAAAGGACCTTGTGTATGGGTTAATCAGGACCATCTTACATGGGGAAATGGCTTAGGGATATGAAAATCAGTAATCAATTATATCCTTAGATATGCCAAGGCTTGGAAATCAGGAAACAAAACCAAGATTATCAAATAAGAAGCTTTTCCAAAAGACAACTGCCACAGTTGCCTGCACGAGTGCTGAGGGAGGTATGTTTAAATTTCTTTGTCATAGGATACAATAAAGCAACTTGGAAATATACAGTCTGAGCTGTTAATAATGCTTCTTCAAGACCCAGCTGCATTGCATAAGCTTTATCACAGTCTACAGCTGGAAGCGCTATTAAATCAGTGGACCTTAGCATAAAATTCCCATGATAAGATGTGAACTTCACACCTGATAGTACAGCAAAAGGAAAATTAGCTTCCGAAATCAAATGAATTGATAAGCAAGAAACTACCTAGGAAATTCCAATGAAAATAGAAGCATTGGCTTGGATATGTGGTAGCATTTAGACTAACAGGATGGATTGACCTTTTCCACATCTTATACGCAGGACAGATTCCCAGGCCGTTTCTCTCGTAAGATCTCTGGCTAACTCATGTTTCAACTTCTCTTTGTGAATGGATGGTTGGAAGCTCGGGTAGTAATATACTTGTCCACCAGTATATTTTGCCAATGTCCCTTTACAGGAAAACAAAAGTTGGACTAGTTAGTGGATACTTTTATGACCAGTCTGATCTGCGTGTGATGCCCAAATTAAGAAAAGTAAAGGAAAGCAAATTGTGAAAATGGGTGTGCTGCACAAAATAAGAAGCTAAAGGAAAGCCAATTAAAAATTAGTCTGAAATGGGCAGGATGGTCAACAATAGGAAGTCATGCCTTGAGGATTTTTAAATGAGTTTATTTAGGTTAGATGGGGTTTACAATACAAGCCCTTTCATTTCTACCCTTGCTATCAAAGTCCTTGTAAAAGGAGCACTCTTCCTGAAGTCTCACAAAGCTGCATGCAACAGGCAAGTCAAGGAATTCTTGAAAGATTTAAAGCCTACTTGTGACTGCGGATGACATCCTATCATACACATGATGCCACCCTAACCTCAACGCGATGCCTATGAAAAGATGGTTATGCTTCTCTCTCTATTCTTCCTCTTTTCATTATATGCAGCTTTGCCACTTTAAGAGTCCCCCCCCCCCCCCCCCAGTACTCTTTTCAATAGGCCAAAGATTTTTTTTTTTTTTTTTAAAACAGCTTGCTATTGTTCCCAAATGATGTAAACAGGTAGCTTTCATATCACCCAAAACAGGCACCGACTTCTAATTAAACCCCAAAGTTCCCATTCCCACAACTCCATCAACTCAGTCCATGAACAACCTAACCCCTATTTCATAAACAGCTTCCAAAGCTTGTATGACCATTCTAACTCTAAAGGTTGCATGAAAGACTAGCTAGCAAGAATGTAATGAAGTCAGTTTAGAACTTTAGTAGCCTAGGAAAATGTGAGGAACTAAAGGTGTTCAAAAAAGATCTCAAGTCGATGCAAACGACAAAGGCAACTTTCTACATGAAATAAAGAATTCTAGCATGGCTTTTCTGGCAACAATCCTAGTAAGTCTTTACTAACGGATTATGTGTTTTTTGTGCGTGTTGTTCAGCCCACAAGCTGTTCTTTTTTTTTTTGGTGCGTGCTTTATGTCAAGTCTATAAACAAATTTACTTCTCTTTGGTGAAGATCCATTGCTAGTTCTAAGTGGATTCCAAGACTACTAGTTCACCAAGTTTCCCCTCCCAAGTCAGAGTCCTCTATTTTTTCCCACGAAATGTTCGACATACTATACAATAAATAAACTAGCTTTGTTCTGAAGCAGTGAATCACAAAGCACTTTATTCTTTGAAGTTTGACGTTCTTATCTGCAATTTGTCTCCTCTCAAATACAAGTGCCTAGAATCCAGTTGTGACTTGTGATACCTCAAACAATTTGCTTCTTCTTTCTTCTCCACTGCGCTTTCATGTTCTCAAATTTTATAAACTACTTAACAGATTTAAATGACAATTATAGCTAGGCTGTAAACGAACTGAGTCGAGCTTCCAAGTGTTCAGGCTCAGCTCGCCAAAAATGAAGCCGACTCGAGCTCGGCTGGAGCTGCAAAAATCTGGGCTCAAGCTCGAGCTTGAGAACTTATCGAACAGCGCTTGGCTCACTCTAGCTCGAGAGCAATGGCAGGAGCAGGTAGCATGAGAGCTGTGGAGGTTGGGCTTAAAGGGAATCCAAGTTTTTCACTTGGGGAGAACAACCGATGTGGGACTAAAGCCTAAAGGAGAAGAAATAACCCTTTCGCTGTGTATTTCATTTGGACAAGGAAACCTTTTGTCCCACATCGAAAATGGAAGAACTCAAGAGGCATCCACTTTCTCTTTTAAGGACCTTCTACACTCAGTGAGTCAGTGTATACTTGTTAGCCGACTGAGTCAGGCTGAAGGTATATTATATCTTGCTAATGAATGCTGTTAATTGTAATACACATAACTTGTATTCTTAGCTCGCGAGCCGACTCGAGCCTAGCCTCTCTTTTTTGAACTACCTTGGGCTCGGCTTGATAACAAAACGAGCCAAATTACTTGGCCTGAGCTTGTTCATTAAGGTCTTGAGTTGTGCTTGAACAAGCTCATATTGAGCCGAGTCAAGAGCCACTTGCGAGCTACTCGGTTCGTTTGCAGCCCTAATTATAGAACATACTTCTTGTCCTCTCATGAATGACAAGCATAAACTACTACAACTAGGGAAAGCTAACATACTTCATCTCCTGTAGGACCAAGCAAAAGAAACACTTCAAAAAATTACTACAATAGATAAGAGCATCATTAGTGGTATACTAAAAACAAAAATACTCAAAGATGAGTATTTTGATGTACAAAAAGAGGCTCACAATGGCATTTGGATAAATATTCAAAGTTAACAACATTTTTTACAAATACTCAACTTTTGGCATTTGGATACTCAAAACTACCAATCTTTTCCCAATAATCAACTTGAATACTCAAAACTACCAACTTTTTCCCTTCTTTTGATAATGGACAAAAAATAACCATTGTAGAAGGGTAGATACTCAAACTTAGAAACTCATTAAATGAATACTCAAAATGTGATGTGGCAATATTTGAGTATACCGCTAATGATGCTCTAAAGCAAAAAATCGTAGTATAATACTCCTGACAAATGAAACTTAACGAGCCACCGTGTCAAACACCAATTAATGATTTTTAAGTTGGGTAGTGATCTTCAAACTCCCCTTATTTATAACCACAATCTTGTTTTGTCCTCTTTTGATGTAAATTATCAATTTTGTCCTTCCAAATGTGAAAGATGATCCGAGTGAAAAGTTAATATTGTAAATTCACGTCACAGGAAGACAAAAAAGGGAGTGTGATTAAAGGGGAGTGTGAAAATCAATTGCCTTTACGTTTCAATTTCAGACTCAGCACCACTTGACGTGAACTCAGGCTGAGTTTCCACGAAGGTATTTTTGGTATTCTCCCACAAGTCATTCTCCTCACACACATCAACTGATTTGACAACTTGTAGTCCAAAAATACTGTAACGGAAACTCACCCTTAGTAGTGTGCTAAAAATTACACATACCTAGTGATGCTATATCAGTGTACTTGTCACTGAACGCGTATACATTAACTGCTATCTGGTACTTTGTACAATCAGCAGCCATCTGTTTGTAAAATGGATCTTCGGGCATTCTTAGTCCATGCTCTTTATCTGTTCCATAAGCACGAAGATCATCTCCTCGTAACCTCAGGCGGCCTACACCAAGCGAAGGCAGTGTATTCTGGAAAATCAACAGTTTACCACCAAGTTTGTGCTGTATATAGAGGGAAAATGAGTATGTCAATATGCTAAGCCAATTCGGACAAACTAATTTTGCAAAACAACAAGCAGCATAAATTCATCAGAAGATTAACGAATTTTGAATTTCTGATATAACTGAGCAATAGGCAGAGGTAACAGTTAAAAAAAGGTGCCGGAAGAAGGAATGGAGCACACTGCCACGCACCATAACCATAAATGCTGCTTTAAGAGCCGGACCAAAAGCAGATTCCACGTTAATGTTGTCCTGAAACATGGAGGGTAAGCTATCTACAAAAGCATCCACCACGCTTCTTGATTCTGACAAGTTGACAAGGAGATCATCGGGCAAAGGAACGAATATGTCATCCAAATCTGAGACCACCATCATTTGAGGCTGCATCAAAGATGACTGGCACAAGAAAGACCCCAACATCAATCAACAAATAAAGGTAGCAGGCACGAAAAATGAGAATCCTTTGCAACAAAAACGCTCGCTTTGCTTGCCTTCATGTTATAAAAATGTATACTGCTGTCAAAGGTTATGAAACCAATTTGTGTTCTGGGGAAGCCAGGCAATCTATCCAAACAAGATTTAATAGTCTGTGCCACAACCTGTGAAATAAAAAGTCAAAACGACCTCAAAAAAATGCAGGCACAACTGTTTCTCATATTCGTATTACTTGAAAAAACTGAAAATCAACGAAGATACTTTTATGTTATATAATAGATCATGCCGAAGACTATCACTGTAAGGAACGACTGAATGAAACGATCCTTCTTTGTTTTCCCATAAGAACCTTCTTTGTTTCCCCATAAGAAACACAAATTCGTTTTACTTAAAAGAAACTGAACATTCGACGAAGATACTTTTATGACATGTAATAGATCATACAGAAGATTATCGCTGTAATGAACGACCGAATGAAACTTAAAGAAAGAAACTACATATGAAAACCACAAAAGGGAAGCAACCGTTGCACACACCGATATAAGATTAGGACGACACGAAATTTGAGCTCTTCAACTACATGTACGAGGTAAACATAGGATTCCCATACAAAATAGAAAAGCAACTTAACACTGGAAAGGAAAACAATGTAACCAAAACATCTTAAGCTAATACACTCTATCTTGGATTGTGTAGTTGCAATCCACCTCTCTTTACAGTGTTATTATTAACACTACGGCCGAAATTACCTCTTCTAGCTAGCCTATACACTATAAAATATACACACGTGAAACTCTTCCACTTAACACATGGCTGAGCGGGCTTGAGAACCAACAAATTTAGTTCAGTTCCTTGACAAAAAAGAAGAAGAAAAGAACAGTAAATAAATGATGAAAAAAGAAAAACAGAGAGAACCATAAATGCAAATCTGAATAGGGGGAAATCGTTTAAAACGTTGGATAAGTAGGTACAGAAAAAAAATGCAAGATGAGTTGCTACGTCCACTCTTGTTAGCAAAAGCAGCATACCTCAAGCATTCCACTTCTAAAGGCAGAAATAGACACGTCTATCATGAATAAATATACCGGCGGCATTGGAGGCCGCACCATATATTCAGCTGGTGCAATAAATTCCACGCTACCCTTGGTAAGCTCAGGTCGTTCATTCAAATCAATTCTTCTACCTCCGGCATCCAGATGGGCAAAATAATCACCCGGAACTGGGCATGAGATAGAAATGAACAGTCATGTAAGCATTGCAAATGCATATAACTCTTGCTGAAAGTAACGATGCTCTCCCACCGGGGACAAGAAAAATCAGAAGGAATCCTGTTTAGCCAGTAGCCAGTGAACCATGTGGTTTGCCAGGGTATTGTAGATTTCTATCACATCTGTTTGGTAGATCTTATTTTGAGATTTTTAGCTTAACTTTTGAGATCCCATGCCTAGGCATTCATACTTTGCAAAGATAGGGTGTTTAGTATACCTTTATGGATTTTCAGCTACACAAAACACCATTCCTCGTCATGCATGCTACAAAATTAGTAAATCTACCAAAGGAAACAAGGGTGTTCTAACCCCCTGGACCAGAAGAAAACAAGGGATCCGGCTTAGCAAACATATCTTGCTAGGGCGCTGGTGCAGCATGTGATTCGCCATCATATTGTGGGTTGCAATCTACATCCAATTTGGTAAATCATATCCTGAGCTTTTTCAAGATTAAGTTATTAGTTTACCTAAGTCTTATCCAATTTGGTTAGCTTAAGAAGTTGTCCTTGAAAAAGTCGGGTGTTCATTATATCTTCGCATTTTCAGCTTATCTGCTTTCTCAGCAAAAATAAAAATAAAAATCCTTTACTTAAGCTGGGTATGGGTTGCTTTTCTTTATTTTGATAAGTAAAACAGTTAGTAAGCAGCTTTGGGTTGCTTTTCTAAAGCTGCAAATAAGTGAAACCAAGCAAACCTTCAAAATTCCCTGCAATGTGTACGATTCCTTGGAATGTATGCCTTCGGTATGAATAAATCTACGACGGCACACACTGACGTGTAGAAAAGACAATCCACTAGGCAGCTGGGGAAGCATTTGGTTTGCTATTGTATTGTAGACTTTAACCTACTTCAGTTTGGTAAATCTATATTTTGAGCTTAGTTAGCTTAAATTGTGAAATCTAATGCTTAAGAAGTACTTGAAACGAAAGAGTAATAGCAATAAATCTTCATGGATTTTCAGCTTATTTGCTTTGCTGACAAAAAAAATAAAAACTGCCTTTTTAAGCTGGGTTCGAGCTGATTTATTGAAGATGCAAAAAACTGTAAATGATGGAGCCAGTAAAAATTTACACAATGCCATTTCTCACCTCAACAAAACACCTCACCCGAAAAGAAATAAGCCAAGTAACGAGAAAACATGAATCATATCAGGATTACAACAGCAAGAAAAAAATATCATCTTTCGTGTTAGCCATGAAGGCACCTAACAAGAAGAATTGACATTCAGGTTTACTTCTTCTACCTTTCTGACATAGCTGCTCAAGGGTGAGTGCCATCATCGTGTTTATTGCACTATGATATGGAATAACACCATCGTACCTTAGGTAGTAGAAAGACAATACTAAAGACTTTGAATGTCTAACAGTGTCTAGGACTTGAGACTTGATGGGGTCAAAAGTTAGATATGTAATATTGAAGATCATCATGTGCAATTCATTATCTACATATCAAACTGTTACAAACCCCCAGCACTTCCAATTCCACATGAAAAAAACATTATTTCTTTTACAAGTAGGTGGAAACTTACCGTCATTAAGCAAAGAACAGATGTTGCAACGCCACTTTCTTCCACCATCTGTGAATGTCACATATGGGTTCACATATGTACGGCATCTTCTACAACGAACAATGCCAGTGGGGGAAAAGTTAAGTACCGGCACCTCCTCCTAGATGAAGAGGGTTCGCAAGTAGAGAAAACAGAAAGCTTAACATGAGAGCATTTCCAATATCAGTAAATTGAAACTATTCTGAGTGCATAGACATTTACCCCATCAGGAGCTTCCGCGAGAGGACAAACAACTGCTCCAAGAGGCAAGTGCCATCTTGAAACCAAAGACGAAGAGTTTGGTATTGCACTAGTTGTAAGACGTAGATATCTGGAATGGCAATTCATAGGGTACATCTCAGCAAGAGACTTTGGCTCCATGTCCCCATCCAATGGCCTTGGCAATACTTTAGAATCAAGTCCAGGGTCAAGAGATCCAGGAGTAGAAGCAAGAGAAAGAGAGCTGAAATCTTCTGTCAATCCCTGCACAGCTCCCATTGAAGGTCCAGAGCCTTGGTGTTGCATCTGCGCAACTGGGGGAGGGTGAACATAACCTCTTTGATGAGAAAGCAAATGGGCAGACATTGCAGGTGGGGGAGGACCATAACCTCCTTGATGGGTAACAAAGGGTGCAGGCTGTACAGGTGGAGGTTGTGTAAGAACAGAAGACGGTGTGCTAGGATACCCAGGAAAAGTTGACTGCAGTGGCTGAGGACCTCTCATTCCTGATGGCAAATGGCTTAAGCTTTGAGGTGGAGATCCCATAGGCACGGATGGTATTTGGGGCTGATGAAGAGAAACTGGTGGGGACAGAAAATTAACTCCAGGAGGATTAAATGGTGACGTGAAAACAGGCTGGCCAGGAGGAGAAGGGTGCAGGGGAGGTGGTTGAGCTACTGAAGAAAATTGTGGTGTTGGGAAACGCTGAGAAGGTACTGCAGCTGGCGGGCCATACGATGATGGTGGAGGTGGTATAGATGGAATATTGGAGTTAAGGGTTTGTGTTGGTCTAAAGCCGGATGCTTCCGATCCAGCTACTGAACCAGATGATAAGTAAGGCGCTGCAGTCAGTGGAGCACCAGGTGGTGTAGGTCTAAAAGCAGCAGCAAAGGGTGGAGCAGCAGGTCTTTGTGGGATACTGCCATAGTTAGTATCTTCAGCCCTCATGGTATTCATGTCTCACCCTTGCTCGTGGAAATGGCTATGCTTCCATGGATAATACTGCGAGAACATGCGTCCAGAACTTGTCAATTTTAGTGGAGATAGATAATTATTTACACATCGCAAAGTCCAAGCCCAGAGAGTAACTCTCTACGTACTAAACATTGGGAAAATTAAATATTTTCAGACTTCAGAAGAAAGTTGAAAACTCATAAATATACTCGGCACATCAGCAGTGGCATATTATCTAAAGAACTTCAGTATTTTGGTTGCTTGAGACAAACAGCATGTTGTCTGAAGTCCCACTTCACAGGACTTCCACACTGTCAGTTCTTAAGTAGAGCAATAACTAGCAAGTATTGTGCTTAAGTGTTTATCCAAAGTTAAGTCAAGTCTCGTAGTAACTACTAGGATGAAAAGCACAAAATCAAGTTTGTCCCAGTCTGAATTGATTCGGATTACGCTCTTGAACATCGAAATCAACACGTTCATTTGAACTACAATTAAAGAACTTTTGTGCCATGACCACTGATAGTCTTGATAACTCCTCTGGCTTCCTTCCACAATTTCTTATCAATCTTTGCTTCTCTGACATGGTCTCCATTTTACCCAAACTTGAATATAAATAACCTACCTACTAGTCCCTCTGTCCCATTTTGTTTGATCGGTATTCTATTTTGGCCTTTTGGGATGTCCCAAATTGTATGCTCTTTTGAAAAGAGAAGTGCTTAATTTTCGACGAACTAACCCTCACATTTACAAGTAAAAACATCCATTTCAGCAAGCTAAGAGATTGGCTACCAAACTATCAACGAATTACTAGAATTTTAAAGGGATTGGGGATTCTAATTCTTTCTACTTCTTGCATCATTGCACGAAACTCAATATATCCCACTTAACCCAAACAAACACAGCACAAAACAAAAAAATGTACACAAAATTACAATGTCGAAAACAGCAGAGCACCCGAATTATTAAATCACCAAACAGAAAACACTAGGAAACCCTGATCCTCCACAAGCATAGCAGAACCAATGACATCCCATCAAATTGACGAATGCGGAAAGATCAAATTCAGTTAGCATACCAGGTAGTGGAGATCTCTCGCACGAAGTTGCAGAGTTAGGCTCTTCGTGACCAGAGTGGGGTAGTGGATCCCAAGTGGTGGAATTTGAATTTTACGAGGGTATTCGAATTGGGGTTGCGAATACAAGTTCAGAAATTGGGGTAGGAGAGAGGGATGAAGCAGGGAATGGATCTGTGGAGGGAGGAGAGAAGGAAGAAAGGAATTGCGACGCCCGCAGAAGAATATTTTTGCTTGACAAGTTGTCGGGTTAGTTTGTCC
>JAXBDA010000797.1:0-70416 GCA_036023075.1 Gaultheria prostrata | reverse complement strand
GGTATGGCTGGTGGCGATGGGTGGCGACGGCCATGGCTGACAAGGGGGTAAAGGGGGAAGGGGGAGGAACGGGGAAGAAGAAGGAGGAATTTTTTAGGGGCATTTTAGTCTTTCCACCATAATGAAAATTGAGGAGTTTTTTGTGGGTTGTATGGAGTAAATTACGGGTTGCAAATAGAATCACCCATTTTTTTTCATTGATCTCTGTGTCTTTCTTGATTCATTGACTATGACACGAAAACAGTTTTGCTATAAGAAGTTGGTCCTGGTAGTTTCCGCATCACAATCTAAGATTGTATTCATTGTTATCTTCATTACAGCTGATCACAAGGCAATTTGTTCCAATGTCTGGAACTTTCATCTTCAATGGCATTGACCACAAGTCTCAACTGTTGTCACTATAAGGGGTTTTCGAGTTGGAAGTGCTTTATAGCAACACGACCTTTGCTGCATTACAATTCAGTCATGAACCTTGAGACAGACGGATATTCATTTATGTTTGGAAGGACGGATCAATTTTGCAGAAGATGGCCACGTCTTGGTAATGGTATATGGCACACGAATGACGTCATATGCTTCTTCGATTGAGAGTTGTGGCAGGTTACATGCTCCTGTGGAAGATTTTGTAACTTTAGGAAATGGTCACTGAGATAAACTGCTGAGAATGCTCGTAAAAGATTGTTATCCAGGTTCAGATCAAAATTTCCAGAGGCTTTAAATGAGGGTTTCATGTTTGTTTCATTAAATAGAATTACAAATGATTGTTTGCAACTCTTCTTTTTCTTTTTTTTAGCTCGGCAACTCTTCCTTTTCTTTTGGTGAAGTGGAACCCTCTAAAACTCCTGAAATGACTCGCAAAGGTAGGGGGAGTTGACTTCCAGGTTAATGGTTGCTGTTGTTGTGACCACTTTAAACCGCTCAATTATCCTGATGAGTCTCTTTCCTAGTCCCACTACTATTAGCTTTTTGTCTTTTCACGCTGTACGAGATAAATCATTTTCCTTATATACATCAACTAAAAAAACCCGAAAAGTCAAAAAGCCCATGTTAGTGGAACGGGGTTAATGCCGTTGGATTCAAGCTTAAATGTATCAGAAGTGTGGTGTTAATAGCTCAGCAATTTTGAACAATTTGTTACTGAAACAAACCCAAAGATCTTCACATCATATGCTTTTTATTAGGAAGCTCGAGTTTTCAATTGAATTTTGTAGGCCTGTATTTGGGATCAGGAATTCATGCGAGGAGAATGAAAAGGAAATGTTAAACCAGAAGGATTTGACCATGGTATCCCTCAATTTTATAATTTTCTTAATTTCTCAATCCAAATACAGCCTAGAGAAACCAAGGGAAAAAATTAGCACATTTTTTTTCTACAAACTCGTAACAATAGTCAAATAATCCATCCAACAAAAATTGGAAATGGACAAGCCAGTCCATTCACCTTCTCGCATGGTACAAAAGTACGAAGAAACAAACAAATATTCCTACAACACAACAAAATGGGAGCTTTAAACTGAGATTTCTCCGTAACCAATCAAAACAAATAAAACAACTTTTTTAGGAGCTTTGAACTAGGCTGCGACTGTGATGGCTGAGGTGTGGAAGTGAACCGGTCCAGCTTTTTGTGTTTGAGCCGATCTGTTACCTGCTGTAGCATGAATGTTTGCTCTAACTCTTAGTAGCAGCAGAAGCTCTCTTGGCTGGATTATATACACTGAAATCGCCGAAGTCTCTTCTACCACTGGCAAAAAATTGTCTAGCATCAAACCCTTTGCAAAAATGGATAAAGATTTAATTAGCAGACACCATAATACATTTTTCTGAAATATTAAATTGCCATCACAAAACCTGGTCAAGTTAAAACTCACCAATTGGGCATTAAACATTTTCTGAGTATAGCATTCTTATGCATCTGAAATGAAAAAAACTTTCTAAGTCATATATAGGAAGATGAATCGTCAGGAAGCATATACCTGTGCATTACATCCCAACCAGCAGGTAGAAAACGAGGATTAATAGCTTCAACAAATACTTGTCTCCACTTCTGGCAAAAATGTCGAATCCCATCTTCACCATATTCTTCCAGTAGATGATCCACTACTTGTTTCCCATGCGGTCCGTGTCCCAGTAGTGATAGCTTTGAGCTGTGTTTAGGTACGATAGTTCCATCAGATCTATGGTGGACTAAATTTACTGTCTCACCTGATGGACTGTCGACTTCATTGACATCAGTATCCAAAATGGATATGCATTTACTTTGAGAAACTCTACTTCTGCCAGGGTTTAGGTCACCATTATCGGCATCCAATATTTCTCCATTAACCTCTGAATCAGGACACAAGGAGAGGCCGCTTACATCTAAATCCTCAGCAACCAAAAGGTCACTATCTACTTCGCTGCAAGTTTCTCCCATATTAGCTTGTGGACCACTTACAGTATATATGTCTGATGTATCTACAGTGGCAGACATTACCACGTCTCGACGACTATCCTCCTCTGGAATGACATCTCCAGTAGTCCTTTTTAATGCCAATCCCTTCTTTTTCCGAAGCCGTCTTCTCTCATGAGGACTCATTCCAACTAGCAAAGCTTTTTCCAGATCTTCCAGGGATATTTCCCTCCCTCCGTAATACTTCGAGACAATCTGCATAATAACATGAAATATTATCCAGTCAGCTCGACATATGATGAAAAGAAACAATTGCAACCAGACAACCCACAAAAGACTTTTGCCAATCCAAAAAAAATAAAAAAGAAGAAGAAGAAAGAAGACAACTCACTAAAAGTTTGGTAAATTTGGTAAATCTAATTCATGATCACATACAAAAAAACATATTGCAACATGTAGTTAATTGAAAAGAGTAGGAAATAGCATTTTGCTACAAAAATTTACACAAAAGGGAGCTTGTCAGCTGTGACACAACAAACGAACACCAATGAGTGGCCAAAGCCAACAAGCTAACAAAAATGACAAGCTCCCAATTGTCATCAGGCAATGAACGTCCTTAATGACCAATAGATGAGCAGATAAAAGTAGGCAAGAGATGCCATGAAATGCATACTGTGTGCATTGCCCCATTTTGCAATAATCCACATGAATCAAGATTCGTCACTAAAAAATCAAAATCCGAATGCTTCCTGTGTCAATACAGAACATATTAAGAAGGTACGCACAAAAGGAAGAAAATAGAAGAAATTACTGGGTATGGAGAAAAAAAAGAAAAGGGAAAGGGAAAACAGGTCTTCCACAATTGGTTTTGAAAAGGGAAAACAGGTCTTCCATGATTGAAACCAATTTTACAGAGAAGGGAATGGAACAGAAGAACCAGGCAATGGAAAGAATAAAAAATTATTACTCGGAAGTCAACAATCTTAATTATCATGAAGTTAGTTACTAGTTTGCCTTTTCTACTACAAAAATATGAAAAGTAAAAACAAGAAACTACAAATGCTTTCACACCTGCATCAACTCCTCGTGGCGTTTGACTGGCATTCTTGGACCATGGCATAGGAGAGCCATAGCTGCTGTTCGCAACTGTAGAGGAGACACACCTGCCTCCTCAAGGGTAGCAGATGACCCAGAAGAATCTTGGTCTTGGGTAGAATCAACTACTTTACGAACAAAAAGTGGTATTCCAAATTCTGTAGCAATCTGTCTCTTATACTTCTCAGCAGCGGCATGAGCAACTTCATGACAGTCCACACAAAGCAACACAATATCATGAGAACGATGACTTTTCAAATGCTCCGGAAAGTGCATTCTATAACACGACGGGATTATTCTGTAGCGCAAATAGTGATTTCCTTCACCACACCCAACACATATATTTTTCTTGCTAAGGATGTAGAAGTCATTGCCCTCATCCTCTGGACGACCTTTAGGTTCAAATAGAAGCATAATGGCCGGCGGATCCTCCTCAACAAGTTTTGCAAGGTCTCTATGAAGGTACCTGAGGAGGTAGGTTTCTATTTACATAAATATATATTCACCAATTTCTAAGTTTACTGGATCAAATCAAGTTAATTGATATAAAACCATACGACCCCATTCGTTTGACCAGACAAATAGTGAAGCCAAAGAAAATCCATCGAACTATTAGGGAAAGGATTAATGATACATTGATAACTTAATAGAGAGAAAAAGAACCACTAACCACTCAAGCTTTCTGCGATCACAGTAGCATAGTAAACGTCCATCATTTGCATAGATCCTACAGTTATGATAAACAGGAGCTTTGCACGAAAATTTCTGAACAAATAGTTGTCGAGATGCCTTCTTACCAGCTTGTTTTACTCTCCTAAATCCATTTTTCTTGGAAGCCAACGTATTTGCTAATTTAAGGTTAGTTCTGGATAAGAGAGCATAATTATAAATTGAGAACGGGCAGCTCCCATTTGGACCCAGGTGCTTTTGAAGAATCTGCAGAAAAATCTCCTCTAAGTTGTTCATGTCATCATGGAACAAATAATCAAAGTCTTCCAAATGACTGCAAATAACAGATGATGGAGATTGGAGAGAAGAAATAAGATTCAAGGAATCGTTGTCTAGATCAGCTTGGGTAATGGCGTCATATATTTCTGTTTCAGATGAGGGTACTTTGTGTGCAAGAGCAACAATAGCATGATCTGATAATACATATCTCAAGCTCTCGTCATGCATGCGTGCCTGATACGGAGTACAGAAAAGGTGAGCCAAACTCATAGAAACAAATTTAAGATAACACGAGGCATTATTCACCAAATACTGGATGCCTGAAGAAATTCTAATTAAGAGGAATTTAGGATGTCAGAGAAAGGCAAAGATGACAAACCATTAAATCCCTCCAGGTGCACAATCGTCTCACAAGATCCTGAAACTGAATGGAAAAGTCAGTGAAAGCATAAACGCATTTTAGGAGGCTAGCAGCTAGCTCTTAATGACATTACAAATGATAATACAAAGGACACCTGCTTGTCCTGACAATGTGGTGAAAGACCTCCTCGATCATTCAAAGTACGCGACATAATTGATGAAGCAGCAGACTCTCCTGGAAAAGCTTCAATCTCTTTGGAGAAAAGTTGCAGACAAATTGCATTTGAGCGCCGGCTGGCCTCGAGAAGAAAACGGAATTTGTCATCGGGACAAGCTGAATTTTCTGGTAAACTAACATCTTTAGAATTTTGACGCTATCGTGAGTTTCAAAATACCAAAGTAACAGGTCCGCAAGCTTTGAACTGTTCTAATTATCTGCTTCTTCGGGTGAATAATCCCATAATTTTTGAACTTTGAAGGCAGACCAATGTCGTTACCACTTTCTATCGAGAGCTAATACTCTTGTTAGCTCCCAAAGATTTTGAGAACAAATAGAAATATGTAGACTAATACGTCCAATGTTATTTGTTAAATAATTGAAGATAAATATTATTTATATGTCAAACTTAAAATCCCAGAAATGTATAGCAGCTAGAAAAGAGAGTGCGAATATGAAAAAACATGATTTGCAATACTACTTTTTGTTGTTACCTTAATGGTGATAGGTTACCCAATGATGGTTTACTACAGCCCAGCCAATAAAGCTACCCTCCACCCCCAACACACACAGCACACACACCTAAACAATAATAATCAGAGAAACACAAGACAAAAACCCACCAAAACCTAGATTTAGGCAAGATTTGATCCCAAGCTCGTACCACAATTACGAAAGTTGTAACTGACTAAGCTATATTGTGCCTTCAATTTAGTGTGTCAGTTGAAGTCAACAACTTTTGTGATTATATAATGAGGAAAAACAAAGAAAGTGTTGTTGCACTTTTAGCTCATTCTTTGATACATGTTTCCCTTTCATATTTCGTATGTCAGACAAATATTACTCAACCAAAAGAAGTGAATCATGGGCAGTCTTAAACCAGTGCAACTTCAATCATATGCGATTCATGTTCTCGACTTGTAGCTATGCATCTTTGTTCTTTAGGCTTTCTTTGCTTGATTACCGCATTGGATTTCCAACACCATGCTGATATAAATGCTCTATCAGATACACTTAAATGAGATGAAGACATACCACTATCCTGTTGCCTTAGCTCAGAAGCAAGACACCGTGCAATATATAACAAAAAATGTGCATCTGTTCGAGCATAGTGCACCATTTCTACTGGCAGTGGACGCTGCCTCCAGTCTTCACGCTACATTTCGAAGAACGAATATATAAGCAAGAAAAACCATTTCTTAAAGCAGTTTAATTCATAGACTTCGATGATTCAAGTGTAATTCTTCATATCTTACCAGTTGAAAGTATCTAAGGATTAAATGGACGCCAATAGCGAGTAATTGCGAGACTTATGAATCACAAGTATCTCAGCTGGAGCAACGTCCAACAAGCTCAAAACCACGATACAAATGACCAGTTTCCAACCGTTCCTTTTTAAAATCCATTACTCTCTCAAACAAGTGAGCGTTCAACAAGTCGAGAGTGCACACAAAGATAAGAACATGAAATTGGAAGAATAAGACGAATGAATTATTAAGCCAAGAAGCAAGGAGAAAGGACTCTTTAAGAAGAAGCCATGCCAAAGAGGTGTCAAACAACACCAGCCATTGACGTACAATAGACATGAGTCTAGACATGTCCTATTGTAGTTTTTATTTTATTTTTTATCCCTGTCCTATTATAGTTTAATCTTGTCAGAATAGCATATGTGGCAGTGGCCATTGCTAAGACACACGATAAACATAGTGCAAGTTTGAAGAAACAGGCTTCGAAGCAAATGTTAAAAAGAAGTTCATTCATACCAATTTACTCTCACCTACATTCCTACTTTGGTAATTTAATTCTACAAACCTTAATTTCTAGCATTTCCAATTTCTTTAACACAAAAAGTTTTTATAGATTATAAATTAGGATTTCCTATTCAAGCTTATCTCCCAATATAGCACATGAAAAAACCAGTGGCAATTATTTTTATGACATTAACAGAAAAAATATAGCTGCAATATAAACAGGATTAAGTTGCTATTATGTCCATGTATATATGCAAGTATTAATCTATTAACTTACCACTGTCTTTATTTTTCCAAATTTGGCACGTCAGTGACGCTACTCCATATTGTATCCTGTGTTCTGTGTCTGTACCATTCTCCTCAAAGAGCAGTGGCACAACGGTATTGCCCGAAAATAAATTTATCAAGCCTCAAAGTCCATGAATAGAAATTCTAGGTAAAATTTTGAAGAACAATGGATAAAAGTTGTGCAGTTGTATTGCAAACAAGACGTACACCAAATAGAAAAATACTTTTGCCTAATGTGGTTCCCAATAGTTCAACGACCCACTACCACAAACTTTGGTGTATTGGCATGCATTGTGACATAGAGGCCTTGTGCTATTGTTTCATTTCTTTGCTTACTTTGCTTAACTTTTCTGTTTAAAGACCAAAGGGTAGCGTTGCGCCTTGCTTCCAGTCTTATTGCATCTTTCCCTAAGTCTAACCATCCTTTTATCTATTGGCAAAAACGTAAAAGAAATTCCATAAATAGGTTTGATGAGTTTCATTCTCTTCTTCTCAGGATTTTTTCTCCCTTCAAACTTGTTTCCTCTCGAAAACACGTTTCTTTACCTTTCACCAGACAAGTGAATAAGCTAAGAAAATAACGCATTTTAAACACATGGAAAGTAGAATAATGGCAGCAAACCCAAGTCCAGACCTGCAACTGTTTGTTCGTGGCAATGCCACAATAAGTTTCGAGTAAGTAAGCCAACGACTTTTGGGGCTTTGATAACACCTCACAAGCCTGCAACACAATCGCGTGGTCAAATCACATGGCATGATCCATAATCACAATTCAACAGTGGAATCAGAGGTACAAATAACCACAATGAGTCGAGAACTCCAGATACCAAAAAACCAAGCGTAACTTAGCATTAACACCTCACCTTTGCAGTATCAAATAAATTAACAATGTAAATATGGAAATCTCTTTGCAGCCAGATAACATCGTTGTCTGCCCCATGAAACACCTGCACAATAAAATTTCCACTACTCGACAAATCATCATAACCAAAAAGAAAAATAGACTGTAATTTGGCATCAATACAATTGCAAATGACTAACAAAACAGAAAATTTTTACCATCGAGCACATTGAACCTCCAGTAAGAAGACAAAATCCTAATAGTTTCCTATTGGAATATGGAATATAGTTTTACTCCTAACAACAATAGTCAACAATCAACTTGCGCTGCATTGACCTTCCTAATTACTCTCTCCGTCCCATAAATCTAGTTCATCTTTTCATTTTGGGATGTTCAAAATACATGTAATTAATAAAAATGTCCTTCATAAGTGGATATGAACCTATGTTACATGGAATGTGGATCGTACCGGTACGAGGAATGGGAACGGGAGCATGGTACGCCACATGTCTAAATTGCGGAACGCTAGGGCAAGGCTTCTATAGATAACAATATAAAAAACTTATCCAAGGCATAAACACTTCTGGTAATACTAAGAATTATTGCTAAATTATTGATGCAGATCATGTTTCTAGGAACATAATGACCGGAATTTCACATTTTCTCTCACAAAATTCCATTCTCTCTAGATTTTCACATTCATAAGCTAAGTTGCTTGGAAAAAATTTGCAGTCGCTTTGGATCGCTAGATTTACCATTCCGGGACGGGAGTGTACTTC
This sequence comes from Gaultheria prostrata, assembly GCA_036023075.1. Classification (NCBI taxonomy): domain Eukaryota; kingdom Viridiplantae; phylum Streptophyta; class Magnoliopsida; order Ericales; family Ericaceae; genus Gaultheria; species Gaultheria prostrata. The sequence goes on along the minus strand of JAXBDA010000797.1, from coordinate 61,748 downwards.
GGGAACGTTCTTGCCAAAATGTAATTTCACTAGGGTAGTAGAGTTCTGCGGTAACATAGGTATGGACACTTTTAAAGGTTAGGATAGACCGATAGAGAGGCGATTTTGATATTTAGTACCTTTGATTTGACTTACAGAGCATTAAATATGTCTCCTTAAAAAGTTAGATTTCAAAAAAAAAAAAAAACTAAAATTAAGGATGGAGGAAGTAATATACTGTTTGCATAGACTCCTAAATGCTAAAACATTGTGTTTCGCATCAGTAGTTATGGAGTACAACATAATTAACGAGTCCTAAAACGTCAAAAAGGCTGCACAGATGACATTTGAATCCACAAAACAATCCTACAGTACTAAAAATACCTTGCAAATTGCAGCATTAGCAAAAACGGGGCGAAGGATACCCATAACATCGTGCAGAGCTATCGTGTCCACCAGATAATCTTCCCTCTGAGTCGATATCTATCAAAAATCCATCGTATCAGTACAAATTACAAACACAAACATAAATCCACACATCTTAATACAATGAAAGGAAAGAGATATAATCAAAGTTGTTACCTGTATAAGAGCAGTAAACCCTAAGAACGATCGCAAGCCATGCTGCTCAGTATCAACAGCAAACAATCTTTCTTTACTCAACACATCAACCAGTTCAACTAACTGCGACTCAGTTTCAATCCAAACATACGAATCTCTCAATTCCAAATCTCCAACATTTCCATCATCAAATTCGACTACAGGACTCTTCAACAGAGCCTCGATTTCCGCTTTATAGGGATGCTCAGTACACTCTGCAAAAAACAACGCCGCCGACCAAATTCAGCTAGGGTTTTACGAAGACCGTTAAACTACGGCTTTTAAGAGGAAATGTGATTACCGTTGTTGATGTTGTTGTTGAGGTGCTTGAATGGCGAGTAGGAGTTGTCGGCGAGTACTCGCTTGAAGGAGGTTTGAGGCTTTGGTTCTTCGGTTTTCAAGTAACAGGTGATTTGAGATTGTTTTTGTTTACGGTGGTGCTTACGAAGGTACTTGGTAGTGAGGAAGATGGAGATGACTGCGACGCAGCAGGTGATGGTGAGTCCGAATTTGATCTTCTCCCTGTATTCCATTTTCTGTTTTCGTTTTTGTGGTTTCTGGGTTTTTCCAAAGCGGTCTCTTGCTCGGTGTTGGATTGCAGGAAAATATACTGTGAGAGAGACAGAGAGAGTCAGAAAGAGAAGGAGGAAGAAGAGGGAAGACAGTTTTGCGGCGCCTCGGTTAAAAGATGGGCTTTTTGGCTGCAAATGAATACTGTACATAGACGAAATCCAAGAGCCCAGCAGTTTTGCTGATAATCTAAGGCCAGTTTCCACTTGATTTTTATCGGATGTTCTAGATTCTATTGAGTAAGAAAAAATGATAAAATCTCAAATTTTTTAATTTTCTTTCTCACTTAATAAAATTTATCAAATTTTGAATAAAAACAAGATTTTATCGCGTGGAAAACTTGACCCAAAAAAATCAAACTTTTACCTCCAAGTACAGAAAAGTAGTACCTCTGATTTCCCAAAAGGTGCGTTTTCTATTTATGTGCAAGGATAGTCTTGTGGTGTAATATTCTAATGTTAGCCTTTGAAAGAAGTAAGATTCAACCATCAACACATCTCTCTCCTGTCTCTCACTCTCTCTCTCTCTCCGTCTCTCCGGCTGACAACAACTACTTCTGGCTGACAAACTTTTACGGTCGATGCCGGTGACTTTTTTCGGCCGATGAAATTTCACTACGAATTTGTATAAAAATAGGATAAAGGAAGACAAAAACATAAAGGAGGACAAAAATATGTCAGGCGAACTTTTTCGGCCGACGAAGGGGGTAAGAGTATGGTAGTGGGATGTAAATGGATTTTTTTTTGTTGAGAGAATGAGTTATCTTCGGATGAGGCGAAAGTCCTATGGTTTCTGCCACCCCTATTTGTGAGTCTCACCGTGCGTAAATTGTGGTAATCTGAATTGATCATTTGTAAGGTCCGCATAGTAGTGTATTCACGCATAAAATTAACTTGATCGAACATCAATTGTATCAAAAAATTGAATTTTGGTTTACTAAACCGACAACCTAAATTTTGTAAATACTTTTTAAGTTAAAAGTTCATGACCATTTATTTTATAAATCAAAATTTAATTAATACTTAAGCCCATAATAGGTGGCGAAACCCATTAGAAAGATTGGTTGCATTTAATTATGTATAATCAAGTACCCAATCGCCAGTTTATAAAAAATCCACAACAGTCTTTTGTGTCAGATTCAGTGGACAAAAAACGAGGTGTAATTGTGATATGGTGTGTGATAACGCCAAACTTAGAATTTGAATAACTTCAAAGGGTTAGAGCATCTCCAAGAGGCTCTCTACTTAAGACCTGTTGGCTATAGTAGCTATCTAAAACCCATTTTAAGTGATTCAAGAGACTCTTTACTTCACTAGCTTCTCTGCCTTAGATAATTCCACTAGCTACTAGTAGCTAGTGAAAGAGACTCTCTACTCCATTCCTCTCCCATTCTATTTATATTTTTGCCACTCAATTCCATGGTAGATGTTCAAAAAATATATATTTATTTGGATAGAAAGCAAGAATAGAGAGTGGCGTTGGAATTCATTGATGAAAAAGTGAATAAGCAAAATAAATATTGTTTTTTTATATACTTTTTACTAAACAAAGTAGAGAGTAATGTTGGAGATGCTCTTAGATGCATCAAACAACATGACGCTTGCATTGAAGTTTTTTGTTCATCTCCCAAGTACAGAGGGTTATCATTGTCAGTCAATTGAAGTAGTTTGGTCTTGACCTGAAAAATGCGTAGACGTGGGTACTAATTGTGACAGAGTCAAACAACAGGGTTTTATGTGCAATTCTCCCTAAACTAATTGATGCATATCAGCCCTAACTCCCAATTCGATCGGAATCGGAACCAGCCCAAAATCCTTCAATCGTGAATCGAGCAAAGTAAAGCCTGCAACGATAAAAATCACAGGTACTTTTGCCCTCTCGTCTCTCTCTCTCTCTCTCTCTCTCTCTAGTTGTTTGTTGTTTCTTTTGGGTAATTTGAATGTTTAAACATACTGTAATTTGTGCCCTAGTAAATAAACAGACCTTCAGGAGGAAAGGGGATGTGGTGAATCCCATTCAACGCACTTCTTAATGTATAGCATTTCTGGGGGCTTTCTAGGCTCCTGCTTAGGGCCGGCCCTGCTTGAGGTATACATATACGTTATAGTTTGGTATGATTTGGTTTGATTGAATTTGTGAAGGTTAAAAATGGAACCCATGGACATTGTTGGTAAGGCCAAAGAGGATGCATCCCTTCCGAAAGGTTTGTCTTTTATTTCTTTGCTTGATATATTCACGTTTAAATGTTCGGTTTTTTCTGCGGATGCAAGCAATTTTCCGTTCTGTCTTGAGTTAATGCTTGTTCTATTTTTGCGAAGCCTTTGTTTTTGTGCAATTTCTACCCATTTGTTAAAATTTTTTAAGTTCAACTATGTCATATAGGCGATAAGAAAAGTTTGAGTTTTTTCTATGTTAAACTTACATTATCTGTGGCTTCTTGACCCTGAAAATAATTCCTCTTACTTATCTCTCATACTGAGCTCTTCCATTCAAAAAAGAAAATATAAGAAAAAGAATATATCCAAAGAGAGGTCCAGTGATTGTTGTTTAAATCACTAAGAAAGGGCTCACAAAAGTCCTTTTTATACAAGGCCATAGTGAACATGCCGGAGACACGCGACACAGCGGGACACATATAGGACACGTCAGGTGGCCCGTCCAAACTTTCCAATTAATTTTACTGATTCTGAAGTAGGGGACACATTGGGTACATGGTGTCTCCAGTTAGTAATGGATGGCGATAGAGCAAGGGTTGATTTGTCTGGTGTCAAGCTATAATATGTGTGGAAATTAAATGGTAAAAGTTCCATTTAAAAGAATTTAACTTGATAAAATTTCTGCTTGAGCTATATTAATTAAAAGATAAAAGATAAAAGTTCAAAGTTAAGGATTGCAAATGATAATATTAGTTTTGGCTGTTTCTACATGTAATATTCACATGATCAACAATTAAATATATACACCCATGTATATGTATGTATATACAGATATTTTGTCGTGTCTCCTGCTTGTATTTGTTAGGCCGTGTACCCAAGTTTTATTATTGCTGTGTCCTATGCCCGTAATGTGTCCTTGTTTTGCTTCTTAGCTGAGAGCCTTTTTAGCCAGGATTGAACTATGGATCCTACCATGTTCTCCTCTTATCTGTTTGCTTTCGGGCTATGTTATCGAAGAATGCTAATACACTCGTAAACTATGTTTTGGAACACTCTTTCCGTACGGTGGTTCATAAATGTTTTGAAATGGTAATTTAGCAAATCCAAAGCAATCTTGGGGTTTTTTTTCTTTAGAAACTAGAGATAGTGGAGCTTTAAATCATTAGAAATTTTTGTCATAATGCTTCTAGAATGGTGCAAGTTTAGACATATAGTACTATATTATTAGAATATTCTATCTAAGAGTATAAAGCCTAGAAGCCTACCTCAAATGTACAGCAATTTCAAGCATGTGGCGTAAAATGTTCCTGTACCCGTTCCTTATACCAGAATGCATCCGCGCTCTAGGTTACATAGCTTAGTTGCAGGGTTCTCTTATCAAGGTGGCGAATCCTTGGAACCTCACTCCACCCTCCAAAGTCAAATTCTCCTGGGAACCTCGCTCTTAAGAGCCTGCTTCCAACAATTACAAAACTTCTCAAGCATATAAATTCCAAAGAAACAAAAGAAATGATACCGACTACCGAGCAGGAAAAAGTTTGAAGTAATGAAAAATTGCTCATTGTCTTAGTAGAAACATAATATTTGCTTATACTCACAATGAATATTTATAGCACGAATTGAGATGTATATTATGATGAACAACAAAACAATATATTTTGGAGTATCTCTGTTGCATATACATATATTGACGCTCCCAACCTTAGATTCTTTTCGCTTCCCCGCTTCTGCCCAGGCACCTGCTCTTGCTTCCAGCAACTAAGCTTAGAGATGATTTCACTTTTATAAGTTGTTGCGTACCATTGTTAACCCATTCACATATGGAGTTCGTAATATTTTTCAGCAGAAGTTGGTTTTCATTTGCATTTGACAAACTTAAATATGAGAAACTGAAAAGCAAGCTAATGGTAAGGTGAATGATGACAAGAGCATGGAAGGCATCGTTTGCCCTATGAGCCTGTAGGTGCATTACTTTCCACCACTAAGTGAGATATTTCACATTCCTATTATAAGATGTTTATCTAAGTTTTAGAACTGGAAGACACGAATGATATCATTCTCCCTGAGCTTATTTATTTACTGATTTCGTTGTGTTTTGTGAATGAAACTACACTGTTTGGTATGCTAATGCATATTATGATGCACTTTCAGCGACCATGACTAAAATCATCAAGGAGATGCTGCCTCCAGATGTTCGTGTGGCAAGAGATGCTCAAGATCTCTTAATTGAGTGTTGTGTTGGTGAGAATTTGGTCATAGCTAGCTTCGCAGCATTCTTATTTGTTGTTTACATCCATTACTGTATCTGAATGGCATTATCCTCTGCTTTGATTATCTTCAAATGTTCCTTTGCATGGTAAGTTTCAGCAGTTGTGTAGCCACTCGGAAAAAGAAGTGTCAGCAGTCATTTGACAGGAACTTTTTCTTTAGTAGCAAGTATCACCTATGTTTGGTTGGTTGAGCCCATTGAAGCATTTTTCTTGACCACAACCTTCATCGTGCATTTCACGAGTAGAGCCTAGGGGAATATTGCATCCTTGGTGCTGCAATCTGGGAAATACATAGACATACTTCAAGGCATTATGCGAGTTTAGAAATGTAGGTTCATTTTGTTGGGCTACAGGCCACAATGCATACACACATACACAATAGCAAGGAGAATAAAGATCAGTCACAACAAGAAAACGCGGCACAGAGATTGGTGGCCGTCTTGTTGATTTTGCATAAACCTCCAAGATGGAGTTGATCGTCCAGTAATCCAGTTGTATAAGGTATTGGTTTCAATGCCATCCATATGATTAGAGATTTTGTTGATGTCTTCATTATTTTTAAATCATCCAAAATTCGTACAAGGATTGCCAATGTTTTCTGTTTGGACTTCAACATTTAGCAAGGACCTTCAGGGAAAGGAGAACAATTAAATGTCCTTCATGTAATTGATATTGTTGAGTTGAGATTGTTGAGCTAATATGGGACCATCCAATCGAAACATCTCTTAGGAAAAGAAGTCAAATCTCTCATTTTCTTGAATTGTGGAAGTTGTTTTAAAGTCTCATGGCCCATACATCTTTTTTTGGTGGTAAGTAAAGCATTGCTATATCTTGTAAGTATGTGGTGCTAATCCTTCAGTTCTTGTACTTGTATTGCAGTTACTAAAGTAGTCTTCCACTCATAATGGCATTTTTTAACTCCATATACTGTGATGTGCTCTCTTACTAAGTTCATTTTCTATGTCGTACCTTAACCGGATCTAACATAAAAACATACTCACTTCTTCTATGCTCTCGCAGAATTCATAAATCTTATTTCATCGGAGTCCAATGAAGTCTGCAACAGAGAAGAGAAGAGGACAATCGCACCAGAGCATGTACTCAAGGCTTTAGAGGTTTTTCAGAAATCCTTACTTTTGCATGTTCAGTTTTGTTTCTTGGGTTATTATGTACCGTTATTAGTGTGCAAATGTCTCATCTTACTTTTAGACACATTGATGTGTTTGATAAGATGCACATTATTTCGCAACTTATGAATACCATCCCGCAGGGTCCATTTGTCCTGATACAGAGTTGGCAGATGATAACCTGCATTCAGGATTAGAGTCGTCTAGGATACCTCTTAGCAGAATAATTAACAAAACTATGTCTATGGTGGATTCCCGGTTTCTAACTACTATGCTAGCCGTAGAGCCTTTTTGATTGATTAACAAGAAGTTATTTTGTGCTCCTGGGGCATTGCCTTGACGCCGATAGGAGTCGCACAGTTGGGTGTGGGGGTTCAAGACACCTAAGCTTTTCCTTGTAAAATTTCTTGGAGTTGACAAGCCAAATTACCGTTGCTGTGTCTCAGTCCTGTTTAAATGCTGCCAACCTGGATGTCAAATAGTTTGAACTGGTGATCATTGTAAATGCTGTGTCTCAGTCCTGTTGGAAATGCTGCCAACTTTTGTAACCGGAAGTTGGTTTGTCTTTTCTTATGACTAGATAAAAGATTACAATATGGTTATGTGAAGTTCAGTAGGTCCAAATTTTATGTAGACCTTTTTGCTTCATAGTTCATACTTAATCTGGAATCTTACCATCACTTTCTCTCTGCCTTGATGCTAATACATGGTGTTCTTTGGTCATATCTTTTGTGATTGCTCTCAGGTTCTTGGTTTTGGGGAGTATATAGAAGATGTTTATGCTGCATATGAGCAACACAAGCTTGAAACTATGGTAATTATCTATTTCTACAGGTTCCTGTCACATTTAGCTAAGGCAAGGGTGACGTTTCGATTCAGTCATTGAACTGATCCACTAGATAACCTTTCTTGAACCAGTAACTTTTTATCTGGTTCCACCTTGGGTGGAGAGAGTTATTAAAATACCATATATTCTATGCAATTTCAAACTCCGAAGTTCTAGAAAAATATCCAATTTGCCACAAAATTCTTAGAAAGCCTTTAGTTTCAGTGTCTTTTCAGTTCTGCACTCTGCAACTTTGTTTTCCCTCAATTGAGATTTGCTTCTATCTGCTTTGAACTATCAAAAAGGAAGAATTTCATGCATGTTTCTAGATAAGGTTTCTGCCCCCGCTAAATGAAAATCCTTGCTCCGTCTACCTTCAATTACCTAAAAACTTACTGACTGACTTAAATTCTTTTTTGTTTCTTATCATCATCTTATGAAGAACTTGTTAGGAAGTTTCTAGATTCCATAATAGTTCTTATTGATTTCTTTTGGAAATTCCTTCTAGCAGGACACGCTTAAAAGTGGAAAGTGGACCAATGTAGCTGAGATGACGGAGGAAGAAGCGTTGGCCGAGCAGCAGAGGATGTTTGCAGAGGCAAGGGCAAGAATGAATGGTGGGGCCACAATCCCAAAACAACCGGAGGCTGAGGCCACGATTCCCAATCAATCACTGCCTGAGCCAAGTGTCAATAGTCAACTTTAGCACCTCTTTTGTAAACCATAGGCAAGCTTCTTACTCCCATATATTCTTCTCCATATGTGGCTTTTCACCTTAACTAGTGTACAAAAAGCCCTTTGCTAGTGTACTGAAGTTACCTAGATCCTTCGTGTACTAGTTTTTTGTACTTTATACAAGTTATGTCGTTATATTATTGTGAATAGTGTGTGTTTGAATTTGCTCATATTTCAGAATTATGATGATTAGATTACCTATTATGGTTTTCTCCCCGTGGTTGGAAGGCCTTGTCACCGTGTTTATTGTGGAAGACCTCATTAGCATGGTTTGTGACTAGGAGGTTAATACAAAATCGGCATGATTGGTGAATATGTTAACGAGGTCACTAGTTAATCACAGGAAGGAGTTTTTCAACTTGGTAGAGCTGCTATAGAATCGTTCCCCACTTAGGATGCTTAAATGAGTGTGTTTTGCGATTAATGTGCGACAGTATCACCAAATTTTGGAGGTTTGGCGGGTCTCAGTGCACAACTGATGGTTAAGCACAGGTTCGAGTCCCAGAAACTCTCTTCAGGACGGGAATAAGGTTATGTAAATTTTGCACTTTTTAATCACTTTCTCCCTATGTAATAGCAACACCATTCAACATTACGTCACGTTCCTGGTAGTACAAAGTTTCTGGAATTTTAACGTTTTTGACATCAAAAGAAATGGGTGCAGAAGATGAAAGCATGTCTGTGGTTAATAGTGATGTCTCTGGTTTCCTGTTGCTTCTGTGACCATCCCCTTTTACCGTATTTATATCGATCCATCCAGGTCAAAAAAAGAGTATCAGTCAAGCAGTTGCTTTACTCCCTACCCCACCAGAAGGTGAAATAACACATTTTCTCACCGGATCCCTTTCTTGTTTCAAATCTCTCTCTCTCTCTCTCTCTCTCTCTCTCTCTCTCTCTCTCTCTCTCTCTGTTTAGAAGGCTACAAATAAAGGAATAGATGGTAATCCCAAAAACCCAATAAAAAAAAGACAATTCCAGAATCCTCTCTCCGGTCGGTCCTCGCTACCGCCTTCCGGAAAAGCCGGTTCCACTCACCGCTCGGTCTGGGCCAGAAAGCTGTTGGTGCCCAAAAGGCCGCGTGAATTGCGCATTCCAAAAGGACCCTACATCAGAGCCGTCGTTCTTGATAAAAGTTGGCGACCCCAATTAGTGGGTTGGTTAAGAAAATGGTGTCAGGATTAGTCCGAATCGCTCTGGAGTGTGACAAAGAGGAGGGAGGAGAGAAGAAGACGGCGGGGGCGGCAGCAGGGCCAAGGCTGCTGCTGGAGGAGCCGTTGTGGAGGACTTACTGTAACGGGAAGAAGTGTGGGTTCGTGACGAGGTGGGAGTGTGGGATTACAGATTGGAATGTGTTGAAAGCTATGGAGCCAATATCAATGGGGTGCCGGGGAGTAAGAAGGGAGAGGAGGGAGAAGGAGGAGGAGTACAGGGTGATGGCGGTGAAGAGGAGGAGTACATGAGCAAGGCTGGCCATTATCATGATGTTTGGGTTGATCAAACCCGATCCTAAGTTTGGTTGCCCATTATTAGTATGTCATTAAAGAATAAAAAGACATACATGTAATCAAAAAAATAGCAACGTGACATTGCGCTTTTAGCTTGAATTACATTAAAATATATGATTACGGTTATAGTGCTTTATGATTAACCGATTCAAAGAATACAACTTCTCCTTACATTTTAAGCAAAATTCTTCTTGGTTTTTATTATATCTTGCACGCTTCCTTGTCCTCTTGATAATCAGTTTTCTCCAAGTATGTCGCAAAAAAAATCAAGGTCGACCGGGACCGAACAGCCTGAGGAACCAAGAAAAATAACCCCGTCTATCTAAAAAAATCTAGCCCAATACACGGCCGGCTTAGAGCGAAACTTGACCATTAGTTTTAGGCACCCCAAACATAAGCTTAGTGAACAGGTCAATGGACTACTGGTTTCATTTGGCCCATTAGGTGAAAGACCCAATCTAGAAATGGACACCAGAGAAATTAGGGCCTAAGGCCCAACCAACCAGGCTAAGAAAAGTAACCGCCTTTCAGTTTTCAAAAGTTGGTTACCCTTTTCCTCCGATATTCTTCCAAACCAAAGAATTCACTGCAAATCGAATGAGATGGCTCCCATCAAACCGCAAACGGAAGAAAATGAAATCGGTCCGGAAGCCATGGAACCGATCCCCCTTTCCATCCCACCGGAAGTCGAATCTACCGACCGTCCCATGAATGAGGGCAAAAATGAAGTTGAAACCAATGTTGCAGGGAAGAGGAACTTTATGGTTTCTTTGTGGGAAAGTCTGAAAAACTTTGTTGAGGAAAAATGGCTTAAATACTTCTCAGGTGGCCGCATCGATAGAACTAGAGCATACCAAGTTTGGCCCGGAAACAACGTACTTTCTTTCATTTCTTGTCAATTCCATTCTTATTTAAAAAATTTCTCAAAAATGGAATCCTCAAAAATTTCATCTGCAATTTTAGTATTTTGTTGCCTGGCTGAAGTTATTCGATTGATTTTGCAATGCAGGTGTTTTTCTTTAGAGGAAGACTCATTTGTGGCCCGGATCCAAGAGGATTGCTCTTGACTGCCGTTTCAATTAGTCTGTCAAGTTGGATTTTCGCTGTTTATATAGCACACGATTTCCCGAATCGATCCAGTCTCATAACCACATTCTCCATAATTTCAACCCTGATAGTAAGTCCTTCCTTGCACTAAACTCAAACTCATCTTTCTTACCATGATTAATTATCCGGCCGGTCTCCTCGTGGACTAACGTATCCGAGTTCTGAAAAAAATGTAGGTTATTGTCAACTTGATAGCGGTTAGCACCATCGATCCAGGCATTATTCCTAGAAACGGCGAATCATCTATCGAAGAAATCGGCACCAGTGGTAGAAATAGGAAAAAGAGGGTGACTGTCAATGGGAAGGAGGTAAAATTGAAGTACTGTCGAACTTGTAAGATTTATCGACCACCGAGAAGTTGCCACTGCGCTATATGCGACAACTGTGTCGAGAAATTCGACCACCATTGCCCCTGGATTGGTCAATGCATCGGATTGGTACGTAAAATAATGCTAGGCACACAAAACCCGACACGAAAATAAAGTGAATTTGGTGGTCCAGTTTATTTTCGGTACATTTTTGCATTGGTACGTGACAAATTGCTAATATGTGCAGCGAAATTACCGCTTTTACTTGACATTTCTAGTCATGGCGTTGGCATTCTTTGCATACAATTTCACCTTCTGCTTTTGGAGAATCCGTCGAAAACTGCTCGTAGCGGACACCGGATTTCTTGGCTTGCTGAAGAATTGCCCAGAAACACTGGCATTGGCATTATTCAGTATTGTTGCTATTGGATTCCTGGGCTGCCTTGCTTCGTGCCATGTGTATCTGATTTCAATAAATCAGGTCATTACTTAATACGCGCGATTTTGATCAGTTGCCCGTTCGATTTGCTTACAGAATCACGGATTACTACTGATTTCTTCTGCTCTGTGTCTAAACTGCAGACATTTTACGAGAATTTTCGGGATCGCTATGTGAGCTCTCGAAACCCCTACGATAAAGGAATTTTGAGCAACATTAAGGAGGCCCTATTAGCGCGACTGCCGCCTTCTAGAGTCGATTTCCGAGCAGAAGTAACGCCAGGGGAGTTGAATATACGCTGCCATAGTAGTGTGGGTACCAGGATCTAAATATGTACAAGTTGTGCCTGTTGCTTGTTGTAAGGATATCTATCGCACTTTTAGTTTCATGACTTATGGTTTTACTAGCACTTGTAGTTGACTTGGGTTCTGAGTTTTACTTTTTAGGTCACGTGAGTATTCTGAGTTTTACTTTTAAGGTCACGTGTTCGACTCTTCTAGTTCTCATTTTTCTAAATCAGTTTACTTCAACATGTAAAAGAATGTACTTCCCCGTAGGCAATGGGACAGGAACCCCCGATCTCATGGTTCCAAACACCACACCTCACCCCTACACCACAAGGAGCTCTTGGAATTCTAGTCGAATAACTAATATATACATACAAATTCTAAGAGGCCCCATTTTAAAAACTTGTTTCAAGCCCCGAAAATCTCAGGGTTGAGTCTGCTTGGGGGAGTGGTAGGCACCATGTATTCTCATGCATTTGACTGAAGTTCAATCTCGTTTTAATTACAACTAATAATATGACTTTTGCCAGTAACTCTTTTCATTGCGTTTAAAACCAAAATTTGAGAAGCATCAATTTGATTTGGTTTTTTTTTTTTTTTTCAATTGTCTCTCAAAAAAATCAACAAAGAGAAGATGGATGTTTTTAAATTCTTCTGCTATGAATTGTATTTTTAATAACCCCTTCTAATGGTAGATTGTTGACTTACCGCACTAGTGTGAGGGGTGAAAGGGATGTGAGAACATCACAGGGTCCCAGACTAAGCAGCTGCCGACAAATATTTTGGGCGCCATCGGAACGAGAATCCGGCCACCAGAGCCGGCCCCCTTTTATTTCTCAACATATCTGTATGTAATGTATGGTTGCAAATAGAGTGGTAGTCCAGTAGTATACTGTACCATGTAGTCCTGTGAAGTTAATTGGGGTTCAAATGTCACAAATTACAACAAAAAATACGGATTTTCATCGAGAAAAAAATGAAAAGAAAAACACGTGTACGAGTTAGTGTTGCAAGCAGAGAGTGAACCAGAGAGTTGAGAGAGTGAGTTTTTGGTGTCACTCTAATGTTTCTGATCATTTATAGAAATTGGGCAATTTCTTTGTGGAGCAGATATTCCGGCCAAACCACGTAATTCTTTGTGTCTGTGTTGAGTGACCCATAATCCCCAACATACCCCAACATAGATTGGGCTTAAGCTCAGCAATAACATTAGTTACACATAACAAATCTCTGCCCTCTATAATTATATGTTGCAAAATGTAGTTTTAGATGAAATATTATAGAGAAAAACCATATCACCCTTACCTCCCTTTTTCTAGAGTCAATTAGGGATGGCAACGATTCGGGTATTAGTAAAACCAAAATAAAACCCGAACTTATAACTAAAACCAAAACTGTAACCAATACCGGCGATTTATTTTTTCTAAACCATAACCAAAACCGTCGGTTATCAGTTCGGTTAAGTTATCCAGCGAAAGCTCAGGTCAAAATTTTTAATCACCCACCCAACCTTAATCAACCAGACCAGAAAAATTAACAACAATATAAATAATAAGTATTGTAATTAACACATAAATCCATTTTCCAAACACAGAGACACAATTACCATAGAGTGACAATCAAAATAAAAATCCATCTTCCAAACCCAAAGATAAGAAGAGATGAAGAGCGGAAGAGATGCGTAGAGGACGAAAGGAAGTGAGGGTGAGATGAAAACCTTAACCCTAGATATAATAAGTTGTATAAACACACACACATGTATATTAGATTATTTCGTAACTATGTACTGCGGTTTGATCGGTTTTTGTTTTGGTTACGGTTCGGTTTTAATGGAATTTATGTTATAAAACCAAAACTAAAATCAAAACCGAATCAATCGATTTTCTTAATTCAAAAATCAAAACCATGACCGCAATTAAAAATTCAATTAACAACTGTTCTGATCAATACGATTCGGTTAACCATCAATTCTGGTGAGATGGAACTCCCTAGAATCAAGTGAAAGAGCCATCCCATAGAGTTAAACCCTGTACTCCTTTATGCACGTGGTCTATTGGGTCACATTTGTGTTTGATGTCCCCAGCTGCCTCCTCCAATACCAAATACGCCAAAATCCATGTTACTTTCGTATGCTGTGGGACAAAACGATATCTCCTTTACCTCTCTTTTTGTAAAGTCAATTAGGGATGACAATGATTTGGGTATTAGTAAAACCAAAACAAAACCCTAACTTAAAACTAAAACCAAAACGTACCGTAACCAATATCGGTGATTTATTTTATCTAAAACATAACCAACACCGTCGGTTATCAGTTTGGTTCAGTTATTTACCGAAAGTGCTGGTCAACATTTTTAATCACCACCCAACCTTAATCAACCAGACCAGAAAAATTAATAACAATATAAATAGTAAGTGTAATTAATACAGTAAATTCATTTTCCAAACACAAAGACACAATAACCATAGAGTTCAATACAATGAAAATAAAAATCCATCTTCTAAACACAAAGACAAGAAGAGAGGAAGAGCAGGAGAGATGCGTAGAGGATGAGAGGAAGTGAAGGCGAGATGGAAACCGTAACCCTATATATAAGCTGTACACACACAAACACATGTATATTAGATTACTTCATAACTATGTATTGCGGTTCGATCGGTTTTTGCTTTGGTTTCAGTTACGGTTCGGTTTTGGTGGGGTTTATGTTATAAAACCAAAATCAAAACCGAATCAGTCGATTTTTTTTTAATTTAAAAGTAAAAACCATGACTGGGGTTAAAAATTTAATTAAAAACTGTTCTGATCGATCAGCTCGGTTCGGTTAACCAGATTCCGGTGAGATTGAACTCCCTAGAATCATCAATTGTGAAAGAGCCATCCCATAGAGTTAAACCCTGTCACTCTTTATGCACGTGGTCTATTGGGTCACATTTGTGTTTGATGTCCCCACAGCTGCCTCCTCCAATACCAAATACGCCAATCCATGTTACTTTCGTATGCTGTGGGACACAAGCCACCGTTTGGTGCATTTGGCAGCTTTTGTGTGTTGCTTAAACGTAGCGTAAGAGCTTGTGGTTTACGAAAGTGAATGAGCATACTGACATTCTAACTACAAGTAAGGTATATGTATATCCAACAAACTATTTAAATTTTATTTTCTGTTTTATTCATCCACAATAAAATGTGCATACGAATTTTGGACAAGATTGGTTTTTATTTTCTTTCATGTATGAACTTCATTTTGAGGCATTATTTTATCTCGGGAAAGTCTTCTGTCCGTGAATTTTGTTTCCAAAAATATTGTCCAGAATTCGATATCAATAATCCAAATTAGACTTATTTAGATGTATGAGCTCCGCACTCCCAAGTGAACGTCACTGAAAAAAATATCAGTAATTTGTTTATTTTGTATTCTGAATAAACAAGTGTGTAAAACTTCTTCTTTTTTTTTGAAATTCAACGCCCGTTCCAGCCCTAAACGTACGGCTAAACTAAAACTTTCAGGATCAAACGGACCATGACTGTGTATTTTCTTGTTCATGTATGAAACAAGGTTTTAGCCATTTAGAACTGGAACGGGCGTTGTATTTGAACTCGCAGTTGGGTGACCACCTAGAGCCCTACTTTAATTTTGGTAAATGGCCGTTAAAATATGTGGCTTGGTCATGTATAAGAAGGAGTATGAAAAAACTCATAACTCATGATATTTGGGGTGACCTCTTATTTCAACTAACTTTTTGATATACTAGTGTTTTAGGCTACTTGCTATGCATGTTACTGCGTGCTCATTGTTGTTGAGATGAGCTACTTAATTATTAAATTTTTATTGAATAATCACGTTCCTTTTTTCTGAATTTTTTTTGTGAATTTTTTTTTACAAAGAGAGAGATAAGTCTATAAATTTTTTACGATTACATTTTGTGGAACTGTAACTGTGAGACCAAACCAAATGCATGATAGTTCATGGTGCAATTGTGCACACTTGAATTCTTGAACTGGGATTTTTTTTCCCTTTTGTTCAGCTAAAACCCATCCATGAAATAACTAACGTGTCCCCACTGCTAATAGCTTACACATGCAAATAAGAGAAAAGAAGCAAAGTGGGGAAAGAAGAAAAAATGGAAAACCCATAAATAAGGGAAAAGAAGAAAAAGGAGAACCATGAGTTCACACTTGTCTCCTCCAAAATCCCAGAAATGCCCTTTGGCATATGGACAAAGCTCAGGCCAAAAAAAGGGCGTAGACGGGAAATCTCAAAAGTTTGGTAAGGACAATACTGTAATTATGCATAACCTGTCAAGATGACCTGAATAGCCCTCCTTACAAAGCCAACATCACCTCCAATTGGAGAAAAGAAGGGTACTTTGGTCATTTCCCTCACATGGTTGCAAGCCGCCATCAATTTTCTTATTGTACAAGTGTGTTGGTAACAAGTAGCCCTTGATAGAGCTCAATGGAGAAAAAAGATTCATGTAGCCGACCCCAAGTAATTGAGACATAAGATTCGGTTTAGTTTGATTTGGTTTACAAGTGTGTTGATATAATCTTTCTGGCCCATCTGTTTTACTGTTTAGATTTGATTGCATTATAATATTCCACTTGAAACAACTTAATTTGTTACAAAACCTAGTTTGTTAATAATAGACATTTTCCATTTTGTGCAACTTTTATGTGAAAACTTTAAATGTAGTTGAGTTTAATTTCTCTCTCTCCCTTCATTTGCTTCTTTTTTTTTTTTTTTTGGGTACGCCCTCATGAGATCTAAAATAAAGGTTATGGCAAGAAAATATTCTTCACTTGTACTCTTCCACGTTGCACAAAACCTTTCGTCACAATGACATGTTTGACCAAAAAAAAACTGTTACTGTTCTCTGACTCTCATGAGTCAATATTTTATGTCTTACTCCTACATTAAATACAGAAAAGGCCAAGATGTCCTTGAGATTAGCAATTAATTGGCAAGGGACAAAGATAACGTCAAATTTAAATCATTATTTTTCGAAACAATGCTATATGTACCGACCAAAATGGACCGACCACGTATTGCCGGCGCCGAAGTGTTTGCACGAAATGGGTGATTTTGGATCAAAGTGTTTGCATGAAATGGGGTGATTTTGGATTGAGCACTTACAACCATCTGATGGCCTCGATTCCCGCGTGGACTCACTCGGATTTTGATTCTGAGCACGATGAACAGCTCGGATTGGCGGTTTGGAAACCACACGGGGTCTCCGGCGCCGTTGGTACGTGGTCTGTCCCCGTTTGGTCGGTACCCATATATTTACCATTATTTTTCTTGTTTGCTGTATAAAATGAGTATTTTTTGAAACTCGAATGCCTCTGAAACCTAAAATATATGTCACCTAAACCTTGCAAGAATGACACACATATTTTTAAATTTAATCAGTTTATATTATCAATTTTTTGCCGCCGACATTCAGTAATTAAGCCATTTTGTCCACTCCAAACGAAAAATCGTACAACCTTCACTGGAACTAAATTACTATTACTATACATAAAAAAAAGGGGGGAAAAAAAAGACTTCAGAATTGTAACTGTCTCAAGTAATGTTGCTACACTGATTTCAGTGCCGTTTTGACACAGTCGATCTTAAATCCATACCATTGAATTATAGTATAAACTTTCAAAGCAAATCAAAAGCTAAGCAATGCAATTGTTTAGACGCAAGTCTGGTTTGTCCAAAATGGCTTGAGCTATTATTATTTGCATCCCATTTTAAAAAATATACTAAATGGCAATAAGCTTATCAACAATTTTTTTTGAACTGGGAGAAATAGTGATATTTTTAAATGGCAATATATATGCTGTGGTGCAAGACCAATTTTTTGCCTTTCTTTTCAACAATTTTGTTTTTGCATCCCATTTTCAACCAACTGGTCATTTAATTTAGGCACTATTATCTTTTCTATTTAAGTCATTTTTTTAGCCATTTTGGTCGTTTTAAAAAGGGAAAATCAATAATTGGTTACCGTCACTGAAATGCCCTTTTGTGGGCGTGAAATGTGATATACGCGATGTCCGTTTTAGAGTGGTTGAGAATCATGGAAAAGTTTATGGGCAAGTGGCAAGGAGGGGTTCACCAAAATAATGGCACGTATCAGATGGCTCGTGAGGTGGGGTTCCAGTTTCCAGTTTCCAAAATAATGGCACCTTTTGCAGCATCCTCGTGTGACACATGGAAGACTATCACTCATCTGATCACGTGCCTTTATCTATGGAACAAATATTCGGTACCCTTGGCCCCAAAGCCCTTCAATTCCACATATATAGTACTCCCTCCGTCCCAAAATGATAGTCCATTTTGGGAATGCGTGTCATTTTTAACCGCTTATTTCTTTTAATGTGAACTTCAAAAAATATGTATTATGGATCTTGTTTGATAGATCTCATTGAGAACTTTTATACGGTGCAAAAAATGTTCAAAAATTATTTCGATAAATACATTATTTTTTAGTTTGAAAATTACATGTAGTTTCGTAGTGGACTATCAATTTGGGACAGATGGAGTATGTTTTATATGTGAATGTCCGGGTCAGTTTATCCGCACATTCACTAATTTTGGGATTTTGAAGATAACGACTAGACATAACCCTAGTGGCTCCAAGGCTTGGGGTGGTTAGTTTCCGTGGGATTCGAACATACGACCTGATGGTTAAACACTTATTATTTTCTTATGTCCACTTTGCCAACTCCTTGAGGTTAATGCCTCATATTTATATGGGTTTCACAATAAAGCGTATGAATCTAACGTAAATGTGTAATCTTAAAAGTTTCAGGGACACCACGTGCCAGTGCGGGCACTTTCATAGTTACTAATTTTATGAGGCGTTTGTGAGCCAAGAATTCATTTTATACGTTCTGATTTATTAAATTTGTAGATTATAAATTTTACAGGTAATAATGTACATAAAGCGGTGGATACTATTAATGTACATAAGATTTGTACATAAAACTGGTGTAGCACCTTGTTTGGAAGGGTTTTTGAGAATCGGTTGTCAAAACCCTTGAAAACCCTTGTCGAAAACCCAAATGGGATTTTGAGAACTGGTTCTCAAAACTCTTCAAAAAATAAAAGGACAAAAAACCCATTTGAGAAACCGAACAAGGGAGGATTTTCGAAACCCGGTTCCGAAAACCCAAACGAACAAGCCCTACGGGAAGAAAAAGTCTTAAGTTAATTAAGAAAAACTCTATGGGATTGACCTTGCAAATCCACTGAGTGAAAAAAACTTCTTAAAATTTCTATACATGTGCGTAAAAATTCTTAAAATTATCTTATGTTCTCTTGTCCTTCATGTTCTTAAAAATTCTTAAAATTAAACAGTGGCTCGCACATATATACAATCTCGTCTCTTCTTCGGACCTCACAAGTAGCAATACATACCTATAAAATATAGTATATATTTGAAAGTATCAATATATGTGTCCGTAATTAATTAATTAGTCTAGGCTAGAATATTGTTATACCAGTTCGTTGATATTGCTAAGTGGTGGAAGTATAATGCGGTTGGTGGTGGCCATGCCACCCCTATCAATTTGCAAAAATAAATTAAAAAGTTTTACAGTTTTACTCAAGTGACTCATAGCGTCACAGGTGATCTTATGTGGGTGTTTAGAGTTTTTTTGGTTTTTTGGTTTTTCACAATTTTTTATGTGATGTATTGTGAGAGAGTAACTGTCTCAATTTTAGGAATAAACTGGCTTTTTATCTTTTTTGAGTTAGTGGAATAGGGTCATAATGTTATCTTAGTTTTTTCTTTGGAAAATCTAATGTTCTCTTCTTTCTCTCCTCCCCCGACTAATGTATGTTATGATGAACGAGGAGACGAAAAAATTGAGTTTGGGCCCTCGAAACTCACTCTTCATTGCCCCAATCGCTGTATACCCCCTTTTTGTGTGTGTGTGTGTGTGTGTGTGTGTTAATGGTTGGAAATTGTTCTTTCATACTCTCAGGATGAAATCCGGCTCCATCTTTGGTTTGGCTTTTGTAATACGCAAGGCCTGATGGGAAACGGATCCCCAAGACCCCGTGATGATGCGTACAGATAATACTCCGAAAAGCTATTAAACCCTAGATGGCGGAATTAGGGTTACCTCTCTTCCGTAGACACGAGCGTGGAATAGTTTCTTTTCCCTAAACCCGAATACATCACGAACAAAGCTCAACCGTACCTTACGATCTTCTGCCATATTCCCTTATTTCTCGAATCTCGTACCCGATTGTGAACTCCTACGAGATATGTTTTTCTCTCTTTTCACGGCTCTCTATTGTATCTCACAAAAGCGTGTGAAACCTAGAGAACAAAGCAGTATATTTATAGGGCTAGGGCAGGGACCTCAGGAGAAATAAATTTGGGCTCCTTGTGTAAATAAGAAACCCTAATCCTACCAGGATTCTATTTCTTATTTCACAAATTATAATTCACACCACTAAAGAATTATAATTGCACTCCCGTCATTATCTCAATTACTATCGAGCTCCACATCATTAAATATTTATTGATCTCTCCACGTTAAGAGTACAAATACCCGTTAGATTCCATAAAATTACTAACAATCATCATAAGTTATAAGTATATAGTAGACTAAAAATCGCCCATGATTAATGGCAAGACGTGACCCATTTTAAGCTACTCTATTTACAAGAGCAGTGATAGCCTTTCTAACAAAGAGTAGTGATGATAACGTTTGCCATTTTTGTGGTTGGGGTCATTTCATTCTCATTCTCATTCTAGAGCTGGAGTTGAAAAGGCATCACATGACAACCAATAATAACAATCAAATCCAAGAGCACTCGATCTGTCATCAAGTTTAATTTAGTTGTTTCCACATTAAGCTCAATAAAAAAGGTTTGCCATTGACAATAAAGTATTAACAACCATTTCCTAGCCAGCCCCCAAAATTTGTCAACTAGTAGTAATGGAATGGAGAAAAAGCACATTGCAGTTCACCTAACTTATGGCTAACATGGTACAATCACAGTAACACCAATCCAACTAATAGCCCTTTTAAGGGAAGAAATAACCCAACAAATAGAAGGATACTATATAATAACAACCACGTGAAGAGATTTGAACTCTTGATATCTTACTGGGATGTAAAAATCCTGATTAATTAAGTAAGCAGGTGTTGTGCATCATTCAGGCCGTCTGTTGCTCGGATAGATTGTCCAGATTTCATCTTGCGCACGACAACGAACGGTTTGGATGTAAAAGTGCCGAGGTGAAATTGGGGCTGTCCATCCGAGCAACTGACGGCTCGGATGGTGCACAGTAGCAACCCCTTATCCAAAGTATATACGTGTTAGTAATTAATTAGTCTCATATTTTTTTTTGAATTTCCTTGCAATTGGCAATGCTACAATAGAGCAAGTCAAGTACCAGCCAATTGTCTTGTTATTGTCATAACTTGCCTTTTTTTTTAGTGTGGCAAAATCTAACTCCTCTGTCCACCCATTGTCATTTGTGCCATTTCACCCGGTTTAACAAAGCCATTTGATTTGCATTGGAAAAAGAGAAGGGTTAGATCCACTGGTCCGAATTTGAAATTTAATCAAACTGATACAGAACTGGTATAAAAATGCTAGCATTTTTTTTTTATTTGTAACACTTTAACAAGCCAAAAAATCAACAATGCCATGAATTTTCTCTTGCGAGGATTATTGGAAAGTTTTGATTATGTTTTTGACGGGGTTTTATTCAGGGATGAAGCCAGAGGGTGGCTAATAGGGGTGATCGCCCCTGCAAGAAGGAAAAAAAAAAAAAAAACCCGGCGAAATATTTTGGGAAAAAAAATATGGCTCTGTGTAGTGAAATTCCTAGCTTTGTCTCTGATTTTATCCTTCTAAATTGTAAAGAGCACTTACATTATTTTTTTTCCACTAATACATTGATGACCATGTGAGCACATTCTACAAATGCAATATTGACACATTACGCAAAATATAATATCCAAATGTGGTCACGGTAACAAATTTTTTTTTTTAATCCAATAAAGAGCACGTGCCACTATGGCAAACTGTTGGTCGAACCAGTATTATTTATTACACTCCATAAGGTCCGATAAGGGACCGTTTGGTAAATTCGCGCAAGAACTGGGCGGTTAGTGGGTCTTCTTCACCCTTCTGATCGACTTCCCTTCCCTGCAAAGTGTAGTCTGAGAGAATCTAGAGAGAGAGACAGAGGGAACTTATAGGCACAGAGTAGAGAGAGAGAGAGAGAGAGAGAGAGAGAGGGACAAAAGCAAAGGATAAAGAAAGGAACAAGATTACTACTACAAGCAAAAGACAGGGCATACTCCTTTCACTCTCACACAATATCTTCCTCAAATTGTGCTCCCAAAAGGAGCGAGAAATCTTTCCATTGATTGATTGATTGATTTCTCTCTGTTTTGGATATGGGTTTTTGCTGATAAAGAAAATTGGGTCTGTAATTTTGAAGAGGAGATTCTTTTTCAAGAAAATGTCGGTGAAGAGCAGAGGAGGAGGAGGAGAGCAATTTTCAAGAGACGTTTTCACTAAGAAATGGACCCTTTTGCTTTGTATTGGCAGTTTCTGTGCTGGAACGCTCTTCACCACCAGGTATATTTATACATCTCTTTATATATATGTATATATATTTGCCAGTTCTCTCTGTCTTGCAAATGGATTTTTACTGATAAAAATCAATTAATTTCTTGTAGAATTTGATTTTCCCCCTACTGATTGATTAACTGGGGAAGGGATTATCTTAAAATGGAGAATATTTAATTTTCCGATTTGAGACGATTGTTGGGGAATGTTTCTTGGGTTTGTTATGGTAATTCTTTTCTTGAAAACCCCAAAAAATAAAAATAAAAATTGTACTAGTACTTATTAATATTATCACTCATACGTTTATTTTTATAAATCATGCGCCGTAAATGTTACACCGTCGTCTGCCGTCTCCATAAGCTCTTCTGGAAAAGTAAGAAAACTTGAAAAAAAGAATGTCATTAGTAGATTCATATTTCAAGAAATTTGATGCTTTCGACATCTGATGGGGCTTAGTTTCGTACTCCACGGCATTCTTTTACTGTAATTTATTCGGAGGCCTTTTTACTGCACACTATACTACTGTTCCTCCTCAGCTTTCTCATACCTTTACCAATACACAAGCCTGAGTGCGCAAGTTTCCAGTACGGTATTTTCATATTACAAGTTATCAAATCAGTTGATTTGTATGTGAGGAGAATGATTTATGAAAGAATACCAAAAAAACTGAAAATACTGTAGTGAAAACTCGGCCTGGGGCAATTGATAAGCTGTAGGCTGCCGAAATCATTTAGGTTTCGTTTGTTTGACAAGAATATCAACGAAATAATGTATTACTCCCTCCATTCCTAGATAATAGTCTATTACAAAAAGTCATGCCATTTTTCAAATAAAAAAATTAAGTACTTCCGTGTATAATTTATTGGATTTGTTTGCACCAAATTAAAATACTCATAGAGAGAGTAAGAGACTATTATTTAGGAACGGAGGGAGTATCACATAGGATATTTAGTCCACATGGATTAGTAGTGATGAGTTCAGTAATACCACACCCCCAAATGTAAACCCCATTGTAGTGTAGCTCACATTTTGTGAGATTTTATATATGATGGGTATTTGATTTGGGTCAAAATAATTTTAACGAAAACTCCGAATATGTTAATTTGTCTTCTTTAGGTATATAATCGATCCTATACTCGTATTAGATCAAACAAATATTCGCTTAAGGTTTGAGCTCAATTGGTGCCGTTTCCTTTCAATACTTAAATTTGGTTCTTGACAAGAAAAAAACAACTCCTCCAGTTAAATGTAGTTGGTTGTTTCCTACCATTTTAATCATCATTTATTGAGGGTCCATTTCATTTTCTGACTTTGATAGTTAATTTTGTGGACCATGAAACCTGCTGCATGAAGTTCCTCGGCTGCCCATTGTCATTTATATGGGAGGCAATGCCTCTGACAACTACCCACACTTAAATTTTTCCATACTGTACTTTTATTAGTACTTCGGTACCTGTATCCACATGTCTCCCATGAGATGTAGTTATCATCTGGGAATTCCCTAATTGAGAACATTATATTACAAAACTTGAAATATAATGTTCAGATTAATTAATCCCGCATTTATCATCTAATTGTCACAATTTCGCTTCGGTTAGTACCAATAACATATATCCAACTTGACATGTAAGATAAGAATTATGGTTGTTTTGGGACTAAAAGTGTCTTTGTTTGATGAAAAAACGCAACAGAATGTGGGCAGTGCCCGAGTCTAGGAGTATTTCGAAGACAACCGCGATTGAAGGTGAAAAACTAAAGTTGGTTTCAGAGGGTTGTGATACAAAATCAGTGAGTATCTCCAGTTCTTCTGTTCATCAATTCATTGCGCATTCATTTTGATTCTTAGTTAAGCTGTGTTCTGACCTCATTGGGTTCCTTCTAGTTGGATCTGAAGGTTGTAAAGCGTGAATCCAAGGATATTATCGGGGACGTATCGAAGACACATCATGCTATACAGTGAGTTCTTCCACAGCTTGTTTACTTACTTTGATATGGAGGTTTCATTTTGTGATATACTGCTATCTGATTTTTTTGTATCTTGAATTAGACCTGATATATTACCATTTGAACTGACCGTAGAACACTGGATAAAACTATCTCAAATTTGGAGATGGAATTAGCTGCCGCAAGGGCAACACAGGAATTGATTCTTAGTGGCTCTCCTCTATCAGAAGAGTTGAAGGACACTGAATCATCTGGGAAAAGAAGGTATTTTATGGTGGTTGGAATTAATACAGCCTTTAGCAGCCGGAAAAGAAGAGATTCAGTTCGTGCTACGTGGATGCCACAAGGTTCCTGAAATTTATCTCCTGCTTTAGTTTCCTATTAACTTCTGCATTCTCTTGTGCTGATGTATCTTATTCTGAAAACAGGTGAAAGGAGAAGGAAGATGGAGGAAGAGAAGGGGGTGATTATTCGCTTTGTCATTGGTCACAGGTAGTGGTCTAATTTCCTTTAGATGACTTCGTAAATTGCTAGACCCTCATCTCTATTCTTGGATGTATTTATCGGGATTTAACATTGCAAAGCTTCTGCCCGTACTAAATCATTTGATCGAATAAAATCTATGTAGACTTTGTAATTATCAGGTCAGAAAAGTGCTAAACTTAAAAGGCTACACCGAAAATTAATTAAACGCAATTACAAAATACACATTGAAGATTTTGCTTTGCTCGTCACTAATAAATTATACATTGTCTCCGACTTGAATTACAAATAACGGGATTTTAGTCCTTTCCCACGTGAGGAAAGGTGGTATGTTCATGAAGCAAAAAGGAAATCTTCAGTTCTATTTGGTTGGGCCACAGAAGACTGTGATCTCATTCATTATGCATGGACATTGTGTCTTTAGTTTATGCCAAGTGACTTTTGTTTATTTTTTGTTTGTTTGGAATGGGATAAGGAGCAGGACTAGCCCTATATTTTTAAATAACCTTCATATCCCTAAACCCGCCCCCTGTGGGATTGCTAGATCCCCGGTGTTTTGTGTATTATGGTAGTTGGCATCGATTTATCCACACTTCTATCCCACTGCCAAAAATTGGACAAGAAGGTAATATTTTAAGAAATAGTGCAATCTGGCTTATATAGTCCGTCTATCAAACATGGATATAGTGTAGCTTTAAAACACTCTGAATCTTTTGGCTTGCTGCTTCTGCATTACCAGTGCCACTGTTGGAGGTATACTGGACAGAGCCATCCAAGCAGAGGACAAAAAGCATGGCGATTTGTTGAGGCTGGTAATGCTTCGTCTCTTCAACTCTCTTGGTACTTCTATTGTAGCCAGTTTTGCTGCACAAATGCTAACCATAAGAATAGTAAAATTACTCAGTTTCTGTTGCTATCACGTGAGCAGGATCACGTCGAGGGCTACCTCGAACTTTCTGCCAAGACAAAGACTTATTTTGCTGCTGCTGTTGCTCTATGGGATGCAGATTTTTATGTCAAAGTTGATGACGATGTTCATGTAAATATAGGTAAAACAAGTTTATTATAGTTCTTGATATAAAATCATGCCTATGAGAGATGGTTCGTCTTTAATTTATTTTCTTCTGTTATACTTGTTAAAGTTTTGTTGTTTTTTGCAGCAACACTAGGAGAAACATTAGCAAGATACCAGAAAAAGCCACGATTGTATATAGGTTGTATGAAATCTGGTCCTGTCCTTGCTCAAAAGTAAGCCAAGATTTTGGTCTAAAATTCTTGATGTTGTAAAACTGTTTTAGCTTCGAGTTTCTGAATTCTGCACTCTGTGGAGCAGGGGTGTGCGGTACCATGAACCAGAGTATTGGAAATTTGGGGAGACAGGAAACAAGTATTTTCGCCATGCTACAGGACAACTATATGCCATTTCAAAAGATCTGGCTACTTATATCTCAACGAATCAGTTAAGTTCCACTCTCACATGGGGTTAAAACTAAAAGATCAAAAAATCGATATGTGGGTTTGAGGGAGCTTTTAAATCCTTTTAATTTCTTGCTGTATTTCAGATGTTTGTATCTGTAATTTCTCCAGGCACGTACTACACAAGTATGCGAATGAGGATGTTTCTCTGGGATCTTGGTTCATTGGACTTGACGTGCATCATGTAGATGACAGGAGACTATGTTGTGGAACTCCACCCGGTACAATTTTGATTATAGACACCATTAAGGTCACCTAATAAAATCTGATAAAAAAAAAAGGTCACCTAATAAAATGAGAAAATATTGATGAACTCCCAAGTGGGGTATTTTTTTAGTGAACTATAAACTCAAAACTGGTAATCAGTAAATCATGGTGGCAACTTATGTGAGCCATTTTGGATGCATACCCAAAGGGAATGTAAATCTGCATCTAGTTACGGAAGCATTGCAATTTCAAGAACCACACGAACATGTTATTTGAATCAGCCTATAATCTACAACTTCTTCATCTGGGGAAAAAAAAAGTATTGTTACTTAAGGGAGTGGGATATATGTTAGTAACTGCAATTTCGATGCTGCAGATTGCGAGTGGAAGGCCCAAGCGGGCAACATCTGTGTCGCTTCATTTGATTGGACGTGCAGTGGGATCTGTCGGTCGGTTGAGAGGATTAAGGAAGTCCATCGGCGGTGTGGGGAAAGCGAGAATGCTATTTGGACTGCTTCCTTTTGAAGAACCTCCTCCTTAATTTCTTCCAAACTCGGGAAGGAACATACTTTTGAGAGGTTTATACATGTTTTTATTGTTTCACATCGGTTTAGGATAGAGTACAGATATAATATCAACACGGCGGGAATCGAGGAGAGAGAGAGAGAGAGAGAGAGAGAGAGAGAGAGGCCTTGCTATGCAAACCTTCTCCATTTTAGTAGAGAGGAGAGGGACGACTGCAAAAGTAGTAAGCAATCAAGAGCCTCTCCCACTGCCCATTCTGGTACTGCTTGTTTTGTAATTTACAGTTGAGAAGTTTTCTACAGGCTTTTGATACCCTCCTGCAGACATGGGGTTGCTGCTGTGCAGCCTATGCACAACAAGTATTGTGCACCATCTGAGTCGTCCATTGCTAATCATGAAGCTGTCTAACATGTATTTTAGCAAGTTTTAGTGTAGAACTAGCAAATTTTGGCGTGTCGCTAGCGATTGGTGTGGCAGTAGTGAATTTCGGTGTGTGACAGTCAATAATGTGGTGTAATAGCGAATGTTGTACGACTTATGCTAGGTTTGGCTTAATAAAAAAGTTGGCTTATTTTTTTTTGTTTTGATTCAAAAAAATTTGCATTTGTTAGTATTACGTTAATTTTTTGGTGTATTATTGGTTCGTGTCGACGAGAGAAATCGAAAAAGTGAAAAATAATAATTCAAACACACACTTCTCTTTAATAAAGATAAAAGTAAGCCAAAAAGTGTCTTATTTTTGTCTTTATTTGCATTTGTTACTTAGTTTCACATCAATTTTTTTTGTGTATCGTTGGTTCGTCTCGACAAGAGGAATTGAAAATGTGAACAATTATGATCGAAACTCAAAATGTTTTGAATAAAGACAAAAATAAGACACTTTTTGGTTTACTTTTATCTTTATTAAAGAGAAAAGTGTGTTTGAATTATCATTTTTCACTTTTTCGATTTCTCTCGTCGACACGAACCAATAATACACAAAAAATTAACGTAATACTAACAAATGCAAAAAAAAAAAAAAAACAAAAATAAGCCAACTTTTTTATTAAGCCAGACCTTATCCTAGTGGTAATAATGAATAACTGATTAGATAATATAGTTCCATCCAGTTAACTCATTAACCCTCCTATTTAAGATTCATTTGAAGTGTTTCACATAGATTAAGATCTATTATGAATTATTGGATTTTAGTCAACATTGTTCCTTTTATAAGAAAAAAAAAAAAGGATTTTGCTAACGTGTGCCCAATGAACACACAAACAAAAAAATACACACACTCCGATACACTTTTTCACTTTTCAATACATTTTACCTACCATGCATCTCTTGGAAGCCAAAAAGACCAATTGTCTCTTGGAAGGTAAAAAAGTACTAGCAGACTGTTTATAGAAGACTCAAGTGCTCCTTCGCTCACCTCTTTGATCTTGATCTTTGCTTGAAGATTTGGTGCAATAGGAGGGCTATTTTTTATAGTGGAATCGGACTCTAGTCCAGTAGATGTACCTCAAATTTTGGGAAACCACGTAAACATTGTTTGTGTCTCATTTTATTTCTTGTTTTCACATTTTCGTTTTAATCATTGCATTATCCCAGTTCTTCTTGGTTTATACTTGTGGAAATTTGGTCAATTTTTCCCAACAAAAATCAGGGGCTCCGAGATTTAAAAGGTGCTATAGATGTATATAAAAAATAGGTGATTTGGGTCATGTGCAGTTATACTTTGTAAGCCCTCGTCTCTTCTTCTTTCTTAAATCTAAACAATCCATCTATTGTACAAAAATTGGATCCGAACTGTCCATATTGTATTGCTTCACGAGTACACTGCATCTATACCAAAATTCAAGTTGATCAGAAAATGAAAACCTTATTGTTGAATATAATTTATTACAAGGTAAATTTTCAAATTTAAATTTACCCTTCATTTGAACGGAAATCCGATAATATGGACAAAAATGGGTGCATCTGCACATTTTTAAAAACCGGGTGCAAAAGCAATAAAGTGAACCACAGGGGTGCAACCGCACATGGTCCAAACCCCCACAAAGGGTGATAAGTGAAGTTTACCCTAAAAAACAAGTCTAATCATAAATAAACCCTAAAACCAATGAATCCATTTTTAAGATTAACCCAAAACCCAAAGCCTATTTTACGAAAGGGTCAAAGAGCTTAATTTAATGTTGAAGTTAACACTAATCTTCTCTCGATCACGCCACAATAATGATTGAATGGTCTAGGTATGATATTTATTGGAAACAAGATCGCAACAAGAATTGATTATCCTAGCATAATTACCACTTAAGCCGCTAAAAATGTAAGAACAAATACCCTTAGAGATCGTGATTGAGAACAAGTTCTTTGAAGGTTAAGATCAGTGGCTAGGGATATTGGCACGGCTCAATAAAAAGCCAGAGCTCATCATTTGGAGCGCTACTTTCTTATTGAACCGCACCAATATCGCGTCTCCAAACTTGACTTCAAAACCTAAACGCGTAAGCGTGTGAAATGAATATAGAAGGGACTGTAGGGATTAGTCTGAGGTGAGCGAGAGAACTGGCCGGAACCTGCATTTGAATTATGATTTATGACAAGCAAAGGAAATATACCTCGTTTGTTTTTGATGGGTGTTTCTTATCGATGAAGAAAACACCTTTGAAAAGAATCTTCAAGTAAAGGGAATAAGGGAGGAGAGCAGATGTGGGATACTGGGATTTGAGAATGAGGATATGAAAAGGGGAGATATGGCGAAAGGCAAAACAAATGGGGTAGGAGTGGGCATTGAAAGAGGTTCATTAAATTCTTCAACTACTCAACAAACATAGGAGAAAATTTGGACTTATTTATTAGGAGTACTACTATTTTTGAAAGAGTCCTTCCATTGTCGGTCAGCCCACTGAGTTGACAATAAATAAATAAAATTTTAAAAAAATGCACACCCTCCAGTATATTTTTATATTTTTTAATATTTTTTCATACATTTTTATTCACTTTTCATATATTTTAATACACTTTTTGATCCATAAGGACAGTCTAATGGGCTGATTCTAAAATTGGGAAAAAAAAAAGATGGTACAAGAATCGTTAGAATTAAAATGCTCACGGAGACAATCAATTTGGAGCATTTAATTCTCCATTTACTGGGTTTATGGAGGCGGGGGCAGGGCAGAGGATGTTGGTTTCGCTAAGCCCTAGCTTTAGTTCTGTTTTGTGACTTTGTTATTGCCGCAGATCTATTCTTCCTTATTTACGGATGTGGGCCTCATCATGCAATCATTGTATTAATCTAAACTATCTATTTTGTAGGGCTCGTAAGATAATGTATCCACGCAAAAAATCAACTTAAGCGGACATGAATAGATATGTCAAAAGCTGAATTTGATTTAAAAAACGGAGGGCCATAGATATTTTAACGTAACAACTATTGACCAAATCCGGACAGTCCATTTTTTGAACCAAAATTCAACTTTTGACACACCTATCGATGTCCGATCAAGCTGATTTTTACGAGGATACATTATTTTGTAGGCGCTACAAGATGAACGGTTCAGATTATTGCAATGTAAGCTCAGATTTGGTCAGGTTTGGGCAAATAAATCACTTGACTTTTATTTTTTCGTTTTTGTTTGATTTTTTTCACGTTAGTTAATTTTACGTCAAGTTTTATGTATTATTTGTTTGTCTGGACAAGATGATTTGAAAAAATAGAATATTATGATTAAAACTTACAGTTTTTTGAATAAAGACGAAATTAAGCTAAAACATCCATATTTTTTCCCTTTTTGGTCTTTATTAAAAAAAATAGAATTTGGATAATAGATTTTTACTTTTCTGATTCTTCTTGTCGAGACGAACTAATTATTTATAAAAAGTTAATGCAAAACTAATTAACTAAAAAAAAATTCAAACAATGACGAATAAAGTTGGTGGTAGCTGGGGCCCGGGGAGAAAATCGAGAAAAGTTTGGGCACGGAGAGGGTACCGCGTAGTACCCTCTCGGCACATGTGGGCCGTCTCAACAATGCAACCGTCGGTCTGGATTGAAAGTGCCGTCCAAATTTTTAAAAAAATAGAAAAGAAAAGAAAAAATGTATTTCAATCCGAATTATCCGATGCATTTTTGAACGGCCCGGATATACCGAAGGAGTACACCATGTCACCCATATACTATTTGCATCCAAAATTTTCTCGGGCCTGGGAGGCTGGGATGGACCAAATTGCAGTAACCTAAATTTTGAGAATTCAAGCTTTTTAATTAAGAGAAGAAAGTGCTAAATTTTTTAGCTGAATTAGTTATTGCTAAGTTTGATGGTGGCAGTTATTCTTCTAAAAACCGTATAAAGCAAAAGGATAAACAAGAGTAAGTTGAAAGTGATTATGCACTTTATTATCGAATAGAACTATTTTTTTAACTGCTGCTTACGCACCGACTTAGCGTTGTAGAATTGGTGGCCCGAAAGCATAGGCTATGTCGATTGTAACATAATACTCGGAAGTCTGAGGTCGTATCCACAGGGAGCGCGAAAGAGTGCTAAGTAGAGAGTTGCTTTGCCTGGGGTTTTTAGCGTTTAGGACCGCCAACCTTTAAGGGATTTGAGTTTTGGTGAAGTTCTCTCTTTACCTCCTAACTTACTAAAACTAGATTTTGACAAGAAATTTGATGGAGGCTCGGTTTAGGGTTCAATCCACCCATGCCTTAGCATTTTCAATGCTTCTCAAGGATAACACAAGTGAGAGTCAATATACCTTACTCTCACTTGAAAGATTTAACACTGAAAAATGATTTTAACAAATAGATGTAGTTTGGAAATGGAAAGAAATCTCATTTAGACATTTTATCCAAGCCCATATTAAGCACAAATATTGAAAAGTCATCAAATATTCTGAGCCATGAGGTGAAAATCACCACGCAACCAAACCTATAGAACTACTCACACGTTGAGGAAATAAGCATTAAAGGAAAAGACAAGGAAATGAAATACATGGAGATAATAAAATAAACAAAAGATCTACATAGATAATGAAGAATTTAATAAAATTAATGAAGATAAAATACCTTGAATCTGAACATTCAACCATACACTAAATTAAGAGAGGAGGAGGAGAAAAAACTAGATATTAATGGAGGTAGAGAGAAAGTGCTAAAGTGTAGAATGACCTAAAAATCTGTCAAAGGGAGTATTTATAGGACCCCCAAAATGTACAAAAAGTTGCCCGAAAAGGTTGGGTATCGATACCCAGAGGATCTGTTTCCTGGGTTGGCCTTTGATCTTTCTTTTGGTCTTCGGATGCCTCGGGCCTTCCTCCAATGCCTTGAACACTTCACTTCGGACTTGGGAGGATTCCTCTCGGTCTCTATTGTGCTTGGATACCTTCAGGTACTTCCAGAGATTATTGGGAGCTTTAGGATACACCATTTGCTCAATTTACCTAAAGTTCAACAAAAACACCAATATCAACTAAAAACAAGGATTATACGCATGTAAGTGTGACAAAAAGAAAAGATATAGACACTCAAATATGCAATGTTGTATGCATATCAACTGCAATGTAATGCCCTATTTGTTGGAGGGATATGTATATAGAAGGGAACGGGGATATAATAAGAGGGGATACGGATGGAGATATGGTTGGAGGAGTATTATTTTAGAATGAGAGATTAAAATTACTTGATTTGTTTTGTTGTTTTAAAATGAGGATATGAAGGGTTGGATAATGTAAAATTATGTAAAATACCCTTTTCATCCCAAATTTAAAAAATCATAAAAGGAGAAAGTGGTGGGGCATGGTAGTGGTGGGCCAATGGGAGGGGTAGGGGTGTGAACTTGTTCTACTTTATCCCTCCCTAAAGGGTTATACATATCCACGGATATTATATCCAAGTAACCAAAAACAAAACAAACGTTGAATATGAGACACTCGGATTTCTATATCTTGCCTCTCCGTATATCCCCCTTCTATTTCCATCAAACAAATAGGGCGTTAGTGTAGGAAGGGCTGACTAGTGTAGCCACCCCCTTGGGCATGACCATAGGGGTTCCCGAGCTACTGTGAAATGTCTGGTTTGAGCCATAACTACTGTCCGGAAAGACAAGTCCGTCACTACATCACCACTTAGGTACTAGATGGATAAATGACCTTCCACACAAGTTCTAGCGGGACTCGAACCTAGACGAATCAACAGAATCGTATACAAAAGGGAGGAATCACTCAAGTCCACTCATTCTTTGCCATCTAATCCACCACCTTCTATGGTCTATTGAATAGAACTTAAGAGTACAATATTTGCACCTAAATTTGGATTCGAACCCGACTCGTAAACTATATTTTCGTAAATGCCGTCACATATGTATACAATATACATACAAATGGCATATGTGATAAAGTCATCATATATATCCACATAATGTACATACATGGAAGAAGCCAAGAATTTTACTATGCAGACAAATTTTTTTTCTAAAATATTTTACAGGGGCGAGTCGATATTATTCATAGCAAAAATATTTTTTTCCTATATAATACTAGAGGGATTTTTCCCCTTGCAGGGGCGACCGCCCGTACTGGCTCCATCTCTATGTACATACACATAAAAACTGGCTGCTGGAAAAATTGGAATGAACTGATCCCCCCGGATTCGATTTTGATTGTGGAACTTGCGTTTGTTCGGATTTAACAAAAAGCTGAACCCATCAGATTTGATTTGTTGTCATCGCTATATCTAGGGCTCAATTCTTATAAAGAAGAATCTCTGAAGTGCTATTAATTTTTTAAGGCCGGTTCAAACAGAGTGTTGCTGTAAGATTAAATGTGACCTCTGTTAGTTGAAGATGTGATTGGTTTCTCAAAAATAGTCAAAGAACATATAAGTTGGCCAGCGCATGCACCGGTTTTTTTTTTTTTTTATTTCCTTTGTAGGTAGATTTTTAGGCCGGTGGTTTTGTTGTATGCGGTTTTGGGCAGTGGTTTTGGATTAAATATTACTTTTCTATCTCTTCACAAAAAAAAAAAAAAGTTGACCCTCGTAATAATGTAATAACTATTAACAAAATATTAACGCAACATCCCAGGTTAGACGAGTTACCTGTACGCTGATCCGAACGCGTGAGTTATAAAAAAGATATCAACATAACATAACATTTGAAGGGGGAAAAAATATTGAAAATGAGGATAAAAACCCGGTGATATACAAACATTTTCACAAAATAAATAACGGCATGCAACTCGGAGCGGAATGCAAGCTCGCACCCATAAATCCGCACAAAACTCTTGTGGCTCTCTCTCTCCTATCGCTTTCGCTTGCCCCAATCCCCTTCTCTCTCTCTCTCTCTCTCTCTCTCTCTCTCTCTTCAAGTCTTCTCCACCTTCTCTCTCCCATTTTCTACTTCTCAACAAAACAAACAAATTAAAACAGGGGATCGAAAAACAGAACCCCACCTCTGTCTAACCCTCAATTCTCATTCTCCATCGATATAATTCCAGTGATCCTAATAAAAAAAACACCCAGAAAAAGCACACAAACACCGAAACGGATACGATAAGATACGAATATCACAAACCAACATTTTGTTCAGAACAAGAGAATAGAAAAGATAATAAGATGGTGGCTAGTAGCGGAAGCGGATCGAGGGATGAGGGCGGTGGCGGGTCGAGGAAGGGGGTGAAGAAAGGGCCGTGGACGACGGCGGAGGACGCGATGTTGATGGAGTACGTGAGGAAGAACGGGGAAGGGAATTGGAATGCGGTGCAGAGGAATTGTGGGCTGATGAGGTGTGGGAAGAGTTGTAGGCTGAGATGGGCTAATCATCTGAGGCCTAATTTGAAGAAGGGTTCGTTTTCTGCTGAAGAAGAGAGGCTCATTATTGAACTCCATGCCCAGCTTGGTAACAAATGGGCTCGCATGGCCTCTCAGGTTCTCTCTCTCTCTCTCTCTCTCTTGTTCGTCATAAAGTTTAAGTGCCCAGAAAAAGCATCCAAAATTTACCTGAATGTAAAAATTAATAGCCCAAATTCCAAGTGTGAATTTGGGCTATTAATTTTCATATTCAGATAAATTGTATTTTCTGGGCACGAGGTGCTGCTGTTTGTTTATTAATTGTGTTCTGGTCTATTAATGGGGATGGGGCTGTTTGATTCATACTTGCTTTGTTTTCTTTTCTTGATTTTCCAAAACTGTGATCAAACGTATTTCAATCGAAATTTTGACCGGCAAGAAAGCGTCCGCGGATCTAAATCATTAAAAATACTTTTGAATAATTGAGATCGGTGCACTGCATGGTGCAACGCATATGGTGCACAACCGAACAAATTCAATAAAAGCAACAGATTTGAAAGGAAAAAAAATGGTTTCGATTGAGAGATGGACGCAGGATCATGAAAGATGATATTGATTTTGTCAATAAAATTGTAAAAATATTACAAAAAGGAGTATGATAAATATTTTTAATCAAATTATTCAATTACCACTTACTTTGTTTTCTTTTCTTGATTTTCCAAAACTTTGATCAAACGTATTGCTATGGTAAAAATTCAATAAAAGCAATAGATTATTTTTTGGTAAAGAGATAGAAATGCATTAATAAAAGATCACCGGCTCAAAACAGGGAAACAAAACAACCAAAACAAAACCACCGGCTAACAAAACCGCTGGCCAAAAAAACCACCTACAAAACTAACCAAAAAAATACAAAAATAATAAAAAAGTGTAGAAAATAAAACCGTCGGTGCCATCGCCGCTGTTGTCACGCTGTTGACGCCGCTTGGTCCAAAAATCAAGATTCCGGCCTAGATCGGCCTCCCCTTGGTCCAAAAATTAAGATTCCGGCCATCCACACTGACCTGAGAGCAGATCCAGCCATGCATGGGGAGTTACCGGCAAATCGAGGAGAGGAAGTGGTAAAGAAGAGTAAATGAGAGGGGCTGGAGGAAGGAGATGGAGGGAGAGGGGACATGCGGCGGGCTCTGTTTTTCTCTCTACCCTCTGCTCATCTCTCTCGCATCGCTTGCTCTATTTCAAAGCAACAGATTTGAACAAAGAAAAAAAAATGGTTTCGATTGAGAGACGGACGCAGGATTCTAAGATTGGGTGGGGCATGAAGGATCGATGATATTGATTTTGTCAATACGAGTTATAAAAATAGTACAAAAAGGGAGTATCATAAATATTTTTAATCTACTTATTCTTGTGGATCCCTGTCCATTTTGAAATTCGAAATGTATTTCAAAAAACATGAGTATAGATTGTACAAAAATGATGTTGGGGCCGATAAATTTATATAATTTTTAAGTTTTTGAAGGATAAAATACTAGTATAACTCTAATAAAAAATTTTAAATGAAGTTTGGGCGGTTGTTCAAGCTTATCCACTCCTCGGTCCATCCTTGTAATTCAATGGGTGTTATCTGGCTCATTCCTTACTATTATTTGTGTGCAATTGTTTGTTGTAGCTTCCCGGGAGAACAGACAACGAGATAAAGAACTATTGGAACACACGAGTGAAGAGGCACCAACGTGCCGGTATACCCATATACCCCGACGATATTCAACACCACCACCACTACGACCAATATCCACACCTACACCAACAGACAAGTTACCACAAATCCAAATTCAATCCATCTCTCCCCCTTCTTGATCCAATCACAAATTTTCCGACGATTCCGAACCCGTCGCAACCACCCTGTCCTAGTTCTTCTTTCCTCTCCAATCCCTGCCACCAATTCACCTTCTTTCGCAACACCGAAAGAAGTAATCGAGACTTTTCTTTGCCACAATCGTCTCCGTTTTCGCCCTCAACCTTGTTCAATCAGAGCTTGATCAAGACAGAATTTTCGCCACCATATCCGGTACATCAATTCAGGCCCGACGATTTTGAGATCAATCCATTCGCGATTTTTCCCCCGCCCTGTAACGAAACAGAGCTCCCTTCAATCCAATCTCCGGCTGTGGCAATGCCTCCTACACCAACTACTTCCGGGACTACTTGTGGTGGTGATTACTCCGTGATGGGGACAACCGGCGATGCGCCTGATCAGACAGCTGCCAATAGTGGCTTGTTGGATGCTCTTTTGGAGGAGTCCAATGCTTTGGTGAATGCTGAGAATTTGAGAAA
Source organism: Gaultheria prostrata (assembly GCA_036023075.1). Lineage (NCBI taxonomy): Eukaryota > Viridiplantae > Streptophyta > Magnoliopsida > Ericales > Ericaceae > Gaultheria > Gaultheria prostrata. The sequence goes on along the minus strand of JAXBDA010000797.1, from coordinate 24,509 downwards.
TGAAGTTTCATTTGCTAATAGTAGTTTGCAGCCTGGGTTTATAGAGGACGACTGTGGCGATTTCTTCAATGATTCAAGCTCTGCAAATTCATCTGTTGGTCAGTTGGCTTATTTTCAATGGTAGTGTTGGCTTTTTGTTAACTACCTTTATGCCAGTGGTTAAGGTTTAGATTTTCAGATCATTTACCTGCCAAACAAAGCAAGCAGCCTTATGATAGTCATTGTATTCTTTTTTTGATAACTGGATGTCTGAGCTAGCTTGCACGCAACACGACTAATTATGGGGCCTTTGAGATAATGACCGGGCATAATCCTAGAGGCCCCACGAGTTTGCTGGGAAGGGGAATCGAACCTGAGAATTTCGTTGTAGAGATAATAAGTCATTGTATTCTATCAATGCATCACGTTTGTTTTTGTTCTCCACTTTCATGATTTATTATCTCTGATACTGAAGTTCTCCTTTGATCAACAAAAGAGTGAACCGAACCATATTTGTTTTTTGATAACTGGATGTCCGAGCCAGGCAACAGCTGATTGCTGTAGTATAACAATGTATAGACAGTTCTGTTTGGTTTATAACTGTGCAATTAAATTTTTGGTCACACAGGGATGAAGAAAAAGGAACCAGTAGTATTAGAAGAGATGAATCACAGTGAGGATGATTTCTCCAGCCTCTTCAACTACTTCCCATTGACCGATCCAGTTCCTCCTTGGCACGATGCAAGCGCGGTTAGTTCAAATGGAAAACCATCAAACGCGAAGGAATACAGAGATTCTGCAATCAACAACTCACCCGAGGCATCACACACGCCAGGCGAAACTGCCCTGGCGACAGCAAGCCCTGATTGGAGTTTGGGTTCGGGCAGTTGGAACAACATGCCTGGGATATGCTAGAAGATTAACTGATCGAGGAAGAATTATTTGATCAAAACAGATCAAGTAGGGAACTTGGACTTCCCTATCTCTGGCCGGTTCCGTTACCTTAGGTTGCTTCAGTTCTTATCTTTGTAACGTTCATCGCAATAGAGTTCTGATGAGTGTTTTTAGTTGGAAAATCAGAACACATAATAGTTCTTCCGGCCGACGAGGACCTTTTGTTGGTTAGAGAATTTGTGAAAGTTCATGTTATGTTTTTCTGTTGTTGTGGAGTTCTTCCAAGTATACAGAAACTCTTTATAGTTGCTGCTAAATCTCTGTGTTCTTTAATTTCTTCGACTAGAGAGTGAATTGCCCGCGCAGCCTTAGATTCATTGACAAAATGGACATCTACAAATATCATCTAGAAAGGGAAATGATTTTCACACACCCCCTTTTATCCTCAAACACTCCCTTTTTGTCTTTATTCACCTTGAAATTACAAAATTACCCTTACCTCATGAATCACTTTTTCCATATGAAGGGTAATTTGGTAATTTCAAGGTGCATAAAAACAAAAAGGGAGTGTTTGAGGATAAAAAGGGGGTGTGAAAATCATTTCCCTCTAGAAAATGCCATTCTTCATCCATACTCATACTGCGGATTTTGCTAATTAAAAGAAATTTCATCGCGATGAACAACGATAAAAAGTTGTATCCGCACCTTTTTCTGTCCATGTTAACGAATGTGCATAAAAAAATCAATTTGATATACGAAAAATGTGTCCGAGCCGCTCATTATGTATTAATAAAAAACCCCAAGGGGATGGTAAAGTTGTCTTGACTTGAGACTTAGGGGTTTGCTTCCACCTAAGGTCTCAGGTTCGAGTCTCCTTGCAAGCAAAGCTCTTGGGGCCACTAGGGGTTATACCCGGTCGTTGCCTCCAGGGCCCCAGAATTAGTCGAGGTGTACGCAAACTGGTCCAGCATCCGATTATAAAAAATATATATTAATAAAAAAAATAGTGCATTAATCAGGGGTGCAGATGCAACATATCAAATTACAGAAAATATAACCGCACATGACCTAAACCACAGAAGGGTCGTAAATGAAGTTTTCCCTCCTTAAAATCATCATCTTCAGTTTATAGGGTACGCGTTGAGGTCTTTGTTGGGGTTGCTGGGTAGGAGTTCGATATATATGGGTATGATTTAAATAATAACAGCTTGACTGTCCAAAATTTTAAGAAATCTCATTCATATTTTATTACCGGGAAAATTTTCACTACGATACTTTTGGTATTTTTGGACTACAAATTTATCAAATCAATTGACCTATATAAAATCTTCGCGAGTTCTCGCATACATGATACAACTGCTGTCATAATTTCCATTTTTGAATTTAAATTTTTGAATTCCATCGATCCTCCTCACAGTAGCTGTCATCAGAAAAATTTCCATTTTCGAATATAATTTTTTTAATTCCATCGACCATAAAATACCCAATTGGAGATTGGTACCAAATAGCGTCATGCGAGCGTTGCGATGGCACTCAAGAAAATGTTATCGTATTTTTGGAGATTGGTATTTGATTATAAAAAAAATACCCAATTGGACCAAACTCACTTTTTCTTTTTCCGGAATCTCGCTTAAAAGTAGCACCACCTATATTTGACGGCACCCATTTATAGTTTGCTTCTAAAATGAGACAATGCCGTCAACTTGGATTATTGTCTTCAATTCTTCTTATGTTTCAGGAGTTCTCAATAAAGAATTCACTTCCATTATCATACCCCTATTTATTAGAAAACAAAAAAAATAAGAATATTTCATTCATTAATTACAAGGGTTAAGAAAGTGCATTGAATTTGAAAACATCCTTTTTTTTTTTTTTATCTGGTCCTTGAATTTCCACTATAGATTGGTCCTTCAATGTCCTTGGGTTCTTCTATGATGGTTACAGATATAGCAGGCTATTTTGTATTATCTCTTCCTCACATTGAATCCTCTCTCGATTTTCACCTATGAAGTACGTTTAAAAAACATATATACTTGAGCGGAACCAAGATACTTTTGTGTCATTGTTTTGATTGCTTATTAGTTTGTTAATTCTTACTTCGTGGTTGTTATAACAAAGAGAAAATATCAAAATCGGTACAATAAGAAAATAAAAACATTGAAAGAGCCTCGTAGAATGCACCTTCTACTACTACTACTCGTAAATTCTTCCAGTCTCTCGAAATTTTTCTAATTTTTTAAAGCAAAAACAACAAGAAGAAAATGAGAAAAATCACTTGCATTCTTTTAGGGTTCACACAGCTCATCTATGCTCACTCGTTCCCTCCACGTAACAATAATTTTTCTAGAGAGAGAAAATTAGACAGTGAAGTCAGCTGCAGGCTTTTATGAAGGTGACCAAGCAAACATGCTTCATGCACGTTCCTTATCCTATGCTTTGATAATCATTATCCTACATTATCTCTCTTATGTAAATGAATAAAAATAGCCCCCAGGAATTTTTCGTGCCAAAATGTCTTTGACTTTTAGGCTCAGAAGGGTCTTCCTTTCTAAGTCGGACTCTTATATTTTTGGAGTGAAAGCAAAGACTAGCCGAACCGTGTGTAATTCGGAGATAATATAGTGTCTAAATTGTCAAAATGAACGATCAGATGAGTACACTACACGGTGTAGTGTCTGCAAGGACCCTGTGTCCAACGGTGTGATTCATGAAAATTTGTTGTTTTTAATCTTGAGGGATCCAGTAATATATGGTATTCGTAATTAAGTTATGGCAAGACTTTTTCTAAGGTTCATTAATGATTAATACTTACGTGGATTAATAAGATTTTCTTTTGTTGTTAAAAAAAGATTGACATTGTGTTATCAAAAGATAACTCCACGTGTCGTTCTTATATTTAGTTTATATATGTTCAACTTTGCGTGCTCGTCTCAAATAATGTGTCTATACGTTATGGGATAAACGGGGCCTGAAATCTTAGCTATTGGGGTCAAAATTTACCAAAACCACATACGAAATCTTAGGAGAACCATTGAGAAGATATACATTCGCTTTCAAACAACCTTAATTTGACGACTTTTTCAACTTCATAAACGATGCATGTGACTTGTGAGGGTCATTTGTTGTGCAAAATGTATTTTTTTGGTAAAGAAGTGGAATAATATTATTAAACAAAACCATCGACCAAATTACTGGCAAACAAAAACCACGGCCGTGAAACCGCCGGCCAAAACCACCTACAAAACTAACGGCCGCAGAGGTGGAAGAATATTATTAAACAAAACCACCGACCAAAACAGGCAAACAAAAACCACAGCCGCGAAACCGCCGACCAAAACCACCTACAAAACTAATAGCCGCAAAATGTTCTCTGTTATATCCATTATGGACAGTTGGACTCATAAGGTTTTATTCATCAATTAATTTACATTTAACTGCAAAACAATTTCTCCACAATCCAGATAGAAGAAGAAATACTTGGTGTATTTGGATGGAATGTTGGGGGTAATTATACACTTTAGATGGATTTCTGGGTAGAATTTCATACTAAAGATTAAAATAAAATAAATCACAAAAATTTGGATTATTTTGTCTTTAGCGAACTTTTTTAGAATTTTGATCATAATTTTATATTTTGTCAGATTCCTCTCGTTGAGATAAACCAATAAACCACAAAAAAATTGATGCAAAACTAACAAATGAATTTTTTTTAATAAAAACAAAAAAAAATCCATTTTGGTGTATTAATGGGTCAATGAATCCACTCGAGTGACTTGAATTCATTTTAAACCAGATATGAATTTGGGCCACAATTTTGTTTTTTGTGCACCAGGTCACGGGTTCAAATACTGTCTCCCCACACTAAAAATTTGTGCTTTGATGTGCACCTATCTCTTGCCTAATGTGATTGAAACATTACGTGAGGCACATGTAAGCATTTCCACAAACATTGCATGAGTTAATAGTAAGAGTGTATTTTCTCAACAGCAAAGACATTTATTAATCTTTGAATCGGAAAATAATGATTAAAAGGATCACGAGAATGCCAGCATCACAACACAACGTAAAGCAAGAATCTCAATAAAGTTGCCGGCTAGATACTTCTTACCTAATTATCTAAGAAGAATTGGTAAGAAAAGTTATTATACTTCTTACCTAATTACCTAATTTCAGCTGCTTCTATATTTCATTTCTTTGTTTGCCTTGATTGTTTTAGTTACCTAATAAACTTCACCTCTTTATTTAAAATCCAACAAGGATTTAGTTATACTGATTTAAATGCAGTTAGTGTAGTGGACTGTCATTCTAATTAGGACTAATAAGGAGAGATTTTCATATAAGAGAGGTACTTAGGAAAAATAAAAAGTTATGTACTTAATTTACTTACACCATAACCTCAATAAGAAAAGATAGAGGCACTAACGCTTTTGTTGGTACAAGTATTAGTGGTTGTTGCAAATCTCTAACCCCAATAAAAAGGAATGCATAAATTTGAAACTTATCCATGTACTTAAATCTTGAGAGATAAAGATATAAAATTAGACAAGTGATAAGTTTTTCATAAACCACATACACTCCATACATCTCTATTTATGAGAGACAAAAATGAAAAGTGATAATTTTTTCGTAAACCACATACATTCCATACATCTCTATCTATAACTTCATATGTTTTAAAATTCTTTCCAAATTAATTAGACAATTAAATGTGTCATGTGAAGAACATTTTTACCAAACCAAGGGTTTGTAGCTTAGCGGTTATCTCCTAGTTCTCCAACAAGCGAGACCAGGGTTCAAGTCTCGGCAGAGGCGTTTAGAGTTTAGGGCTATGGATAGCTTCTAGACCCCCTCTGCACTAACTCACTAACTCCCCCGCTAACCCCCACTGATATATGTCGAATGAAAAAAAAAAACATTTTTACCATTATCTCTTTTCCTCTTTGGTATAGAATCAAACAAGGAAAACATTAATGCTTTTCAGATTTCTTTCTTTTCCAAGTTAATGCATTATAAAATGACAACGGGTATCCACACTATGTTTATAGTGCATATTTAAAATTATTTCCTAAGTTAATTAGGAAATTAACTCTTTTCCTCTTTGGTGTAAAATCAAACAAGGGAAACATTACAGGTTTTCAGATTTCTTTCTTTTTATAGTTGATGCATTATAAAATGACAACGGATATCCACAATATATTTATGGTGCATATTTAAAATATTTCCTAATTGTGTAAAATCAAACGAGGGAAACAATATAGGTTTTTAGATTTCTTTCTCTTTTGAGAATGACCGGCCTATAAATTAGGAAATATTTTAAATATGCACCATAAATATATTGTGGATATCAACAATATATTTATGGTGCATATTTAAAATATTTCCTAATTTTTATAGTTAATGCATTATAAAATGATAACAGATATCCACAATATATTCATGGTGCATATTTAAAATATTTCCTAATTTATAGGGCGGTCATTCTCAAAAGAAAGAAAAGGTGTATGACAGGTCAATCTTGCTCGTTTTGAGACCTCAGTCGCTCAGTGTATGTAAAGCAAAGCCACCAACCGGCTCAAAACAGGGTTTTGTCTATAACTCGATTATGATTTCCTCGGATAACAATGGCGACAGTGACGAAGAAGAAGACGATGAAAGCGAAAACAAAGACCATTCAGTCTTCGACTATTGTTTCAGTGAATTACCAAAGGTTTACGACTTCTTTCACCTTAGATTTAACTCCTTTTTGTCTCCTACCCTAGTAATCGATGTCCTTGAAATAGTTTGATCCGATTACTTTCGATTGTGCACTTAAAGGTGTGTATATACCTACTCGAGTTTCTATTGTTTTTTGTACCGTAGTTTTCATGGGTCACTAAAACTCATTTTCCTACCCAATTTTGTTAGTCTGAATCGTAAGAGAAATGAAAAATAGTGTTTTTGATCTTTAATTCCAATCCATGTTGGCTTATCTATGATCCGACATCTCTTTTACTCTATATCACTGTCTTCTCATGGTAGTATCCCTCTGTCTCTATATATTTGTGTTAATTGATCAATTTGTTTCCTCTACGGCAATTATATGGATAAATCTCAAATTTCAGGTTTACCATAAATCGGGCTTAATGGTTAACATCGGCTGATCCCTGGGTCTGATTGTTTCGGGTAATTACGTATTTCCTACACATTTTGTTAGTATCACTGATGTCCCTCCTAATACTTCCTACTTTCCGTTTTTGATAGGGTTAGATTGCTGTCGATTAGTTTACTTATGAAGCATAAAGAAATCATCACATCTAGTTTACTTATGAAGCTAATCCTTGCTATGAGTTAGATTGCTATCGATTTGGGATTGGACATCGGAGTGTAGTTCCACACTAATGTGTTTTGCAAATGCAATGTATTTTTTTTTTCCAGATGATAGGATATTAGTATGTTAGTATGTTATTTAGAGTTAGATTACTATGACAGGCCAACGTTGTCCCATTGACTAGGATATTAGTATGTTATTGAGGGTTAGATTACTACCGCAGGCCAACGTCGTCCCATGGACTTGAACCTGAGGCCTCACACTGGCACCTAAGCTCCCGCTCATGACCGCTTGAGCTACGGCTCTGGGTCTCTAGAAGCCATATTGCTACATCACTTTTTTGTTTAGAAGTGCGATAATTGGCTTATTGTTCATTTTTCTTTTGTTTGTTTGTTTGTTTTTTCTTGAAACGTTTCGTGATTTTTAGCATGGAATTTGGATACTCCAAAATTGCCTTTGTACACGTATCCAATAATGCACGGATATGAAAACCTCGCAGACAAATATTGGATACCCAAAAGCAAAAACGGGTATCTAATATTTGTGTTTTTGTTCCTTTTTCAATAATGGTTGGGACTTGGGATACAACATAGATATAGTAGGTTACTTTTGGGACGAAACGGGGTTCAAAACATAAATTTTCAAGATGCTTTAATTAAGGTCAAGCCGTGAACACTACATCCAAACCAAACCAAACCGAGCCTTATGTCCCAAATCAATTGGGGTCGACTACATGAATCCTTTTCCTCCATTGAACTCTATTAAGTGATGCTTCTCATTTAGACCTAGTAGACTCAAATCCTTGTGCACTACCACATCTAATGTCAATTTGGGTTTTCCCCTCCCAGGAGCGTTGCTACCCAAAGCTATCCTATCCGCACTCTTAACTACTGCATTCGCTCGTCTATGATAGACATGCCCAAACCACCTAAGCCTATTTTCCCTCAACTTCTCCTCTATAGGAACTACACCTATCATCTCGCGGACTGTTTCATTTCTAATCTTATCTCGTCTAGTCTTACCACACATCTACCTCAACATTCTCATTTCCGCTACACTTATCTTGTTCACTTGCTATTTCTTAATAGGTCAGCATTCTGTCCCGTAAAGCATTGCTGGTCTTATGGCAGTTCTATAGAATTTTCCCTTCAATTTTGTGGGTACCCTCTTGTCACACAGTCCACCAGTAGCGCTTCTCCACTTGAGCCACCCCACTTGGATCCTATGGGTCACATCATCCGCAATCGCTCCATTGAAAAATAAAAGAACAGTGTATATTGTAAATCTAGAAAGAACCGATGCCCTAGTGGATGTTCCTCCCTCTGCAACAAATAAAACAAGGAGAAAGGAAAGACAAGGGTGAAAGGTGGACTTGAAGCAACTCTTTGTAACAATAGAAATGCTATGACAAAGAAGAAGGATAGACAAGTCAAGGGTCGGAGTGAGGGGAAATAAAGGAAAAGGTGTATCAATACTCATATTTAGAAATATGCTAAAAAATGTCAAGACCAATATAGAAGTCTCCAATGCACATAGCATCGGCATGGATCCGTGACATGACATTAACACTCTAAAACACAAGCTTTTGAAAATTGGAGAACATAACATTTTTTTTCCCCGGAGAGGACATAACATGTTGGACACGTCTGTAAAACATAATTGTATATCCTATTATAGAGTGACAAATAATTAATAAGACTCTGCATTATTTCCACTTATGGTTGCAACATTAACTAGAGTGTTCCAACATAATCCCTTTCACAATTCACATTAATCTTTATCATCAATCTAACTAGATCATCAACAAAAAATTCTTAACTTCCAGTGGGTCTACCACTTCATTTGACACCTTCAAAGTGTCCCACGAGTGTCCATACTGTCATATAATGTCCCAAACAAATTCTAGATCATCGAAACACAAAAAAAATTGGAGAAAACTATAGTAACACTTTTTATTTAAGTGTGCGACACGAGTCAGGAGAGTACTGTTGCCCGAAAAGTATCTGACACCACATATGAACTCCATAGAAGTGTCTGTGCTTCATAGATTGACACGTTACACGATACAATAAGGATTCCATACAAATATGGTGATGGGAAAAAACCTAAATGAAAGTATGTGGATTTAGCAAAGACAAACTTGTAAATAAGTACTTTTATAATCTTGTTATAGAGAGAGAATCAAACCAAAAGCTAAACTGCATTTGGCTCATTTCTAGGAAACCATATTAAACAGAGAACATTCCAACTTCATCTTTTTTGGGAGCATGCATAAATACTCACGTTTTCTCTTACTTCCTTGATGTGGGATTAAACTCGGTGCTAGGTGACTTAATGGGTGTTCTTAATAGCTTTAATCCGATCACATAGATTATGCTTTTCATCCTTGTCCGATGTATTAAAGTCCACTTGTTTTTTACCGAATAGTAGTAAATAGCCTTGATGATCTCACACGCAGATATGATTTGAATCCAAAATTCCCGTGAGAATATTCAGGATTTTGTATATTATTGGCGAGATTGAAGGGGAAATTTATATCAAGTAGGAATCCATTAACGGTTATTTGAAGTGGAAGTGTAAATGATATAAATTATATCATCATAGGAGATTCACGGTGCTGATCTAAGAGATGGGCTTGAGATATTTATTGGCCAAGGATTATTACAGATAATGCTGAGGTGACTGGTATATGAGCACTAGTAGGTTATTGCAGAACTAAGCTGTTCAAGATATTATTGGATAAAAAAGGTTGGAAATACAAAGGGGGCGGCTATTGGTGATGCTGGAATGTCTTGATGATGCTCATCTGCACAGATGCAACTACGTTGGGAGTTTTTGGATAAAAGGTGGTTGCAGATTGGCTATGCAATGTTTTCTCTTGACCAACGATGATGGATGCAACCATAGGAGATCAATGTGCTGGTCAAAGTTCAAGTATACCATAAAAAAGAAACATATGGTTATTCCATTATGTTAAAAGTAGTTGACGATGAATGATTGAGGCAATACGATTGAGGTGTCTAAGTGACCGATGACGGAATAACTTGATGATGCTTATCCCACATATCAGTGGGAGATTTATGGAGAAAATAAGATTGTAGTTTGGCAACTCAACTTGTTTTCCTCCACCACTGATGACGATTGAAGTAGCTGGTTGAAGTATATCGAAAATGAATTCCTTCTTACTAATACCTATTATGGTGGAGGTGATCGACTATTATTGTCTCCCTTGGACTCTCGATATCAGCCATCAAAATTGAAGATGTTGGTAGCAACTCTGTACGGACGATTTACATGTGTTTGTAACGTATATCTTGTGATGGGAAGGATTTTATTGTCTCTAATGGTAGTCGTTCCAAATGGACTAATCAAGACAATTGTTTCTTTCACTGATAGAAATTGTTATACACCATTTCACCTTCTCAATTGGGTTAAATTCATAATTTAAGGCCTAAGTTGGCACAAAATTTTGTAGCTAGAAAAGAATTCAATGTTTTTCTTTAACAAGAGTTGGCCGAGCAAAATAGGGGGGAAAAAGTATGTATGTAGCCAATCCCAAATAAATTGACGGAAGCTTAATTTTTTTCTTTGGTTTTACCCACTCATACAAGGCTTAACTTGGTTTTGGTTTTGGTTTCACAAGATCATACACGTGGGTTTTGTAGGATAAAGAAAGGATACTAGTGGGTTTTGTTAAGCTATGTGAATTATATCGATTAACTTGTACTTGTTTTAAATTGCTAAGAAGAGACTTTATGTATCTTTCCAATGATTGATGATGTCATGCGTCATCAATGGTAATGTACAACTTTCCTATTATTCATTTTGTTACTAAAGTGTTAGTTTTGTTTTTTGGTTCCAAATGTGAGTTGTGGAATTTCAGCCTTCTTTAAACAAATCTAACTTGAAGTAACGGTCTTTGTTAAGAAAAATAAATCTAGTATGATTAGCTTAGGAAAAGAATGAGATATAAAGCAATTGTAACTATTTGGGAACTGCCGATTAACTTCAAGTTCCCTCAATTGTAGTCTTTTAATTGTTGGTTCAAAACTTGTAGATCTAAACCGAGAAAGCCCTTGTTGTAGCTAAGGATGGAGTTATGTTGTCTTTGCGACCTTAGTGCTACAGTAGGGTTAGTTATGTTGTCCTTTTGGTCATGCCACTAAAACGGCATGTTACAGTGACGTTGCAAGCGGAAAACATTATGTACTATTTTCTCATATCGAGGAATTTTGTCTCACTGCAACTGATAAATTAATCTTTTGACGATTGCTCTAGTGAGTCCACATTTGTTTTCCCCGAAAGAGTTGTACATTGTAGTTATTTAAATACTTTCACAAGGCAAGTGGTGGCTAGCTTATGCGGTAGAGCTCTTGGATGCCCCACACTGCATCCCGGGATCGAGTTTCATTCCCCCCTCCCCCCATGTAATAGATTAGGAATGACGAATGACAAAAAAGAAATAAAATAAAATACTTTCACAAGCCTTGCATCTCTATTGAGTATTGCTCAAGTTAGGCTTGCATACGCTTCAAGATGCGGTTTCTGGGAGTAACGGGAGTAAAATAAATGTCGACTTGTAAGTTACCAGTTGCCCAAAAGTTAAGTTGTTTTTTATTACCGAATCATGCTCATCTCTAAGAGTAATAGTGTTACTCCTAGATCACCCAGGCTCGGGTCCATAAGCAGTGACAATTGCCCTATCAGTCACTGACTCATTATTGAACAAGCATGGGGTAGGAGCCCCAGGCTCCTCCCTACCACTGTTTGGGAGCTAACGGTTTCATGTTCTCTCTCACCCTCGATATGTATATCATGATATTGAACACTCTCCCTCATGTGTAATCCCGATTTGCACGTAGAGATGAATATATTCATAGATAGAACGAAACAGAATAAGAAGGGGGGAAGCAGAATGCAATTGGGACCAAATGCAAACAAAGAAACTTGAACCCAAGACCTCTTTTGATCTGAGCTATGGTGCCATGTTAAGAGCAAGCCCAACAGATGACTCAAACCCCTCCCTACCCCTATTTTAGGGAGCCAAATCCCAAAACCAAGCCCCAACAGACTACCTAAACCCCTCCCTAAAATACTTTGATGAACAATAGCTCCCTAAATACCCCCCTGTTTATGGAGCCACTATTCACTCCCTACATTTTTTAATCCTTTTTTCTTTTCTTTCTCTCTCATCTTTATGTGTATAATATATATTATATGTATTAGTTTATATTATTTAATTGGTATAGAGAGAGTAATATAGAGGATTGTTGGAGTGTTGAAAGAGATGTGAGTAAGTAAAATACTGTTCACCAATCTTTTTAGGGAGGATTTGTGTTCTCATTGTTGGGGATGCCCTAAGTTACCAAATGTCGTAGTTACCAAATGTCGTACAAATTTAATGCATTTGGAAATGGACCCAACAATGTATATCATGCTATTCAGCATGCAACCACACACTTTGTTTTTCATGGCACAAAATGACAAGTCCTTACATACGTGCATTGTATTACTCCCAGCCCCACTCCTTGGCTAGATACATTTACTTAGATATAATGTAATAATTTAAGGTGAATTTGATAAACTTAATGCGTAGGCCAACTTGTAAATCTAATCATTTTGAATGGTAAGTGTGTATTGATTAGGGCTGTTCAAAAAAACCGGTGAACCGTGAATTTGGTCTGGACCGAACCGATCCGTACGTTTTGGATTTTAACTGTGGATTAATGGTCTGGTCACGGATTCAAAAAATAAAAAACCGTGACTCGCGGTCCGGACACGAATTTTGATTTTGAAACCGTGGATTAACCGATCCAGACCGTAAGATTTTTATTATATTTAATTTAAAAAAAAAATACATATATATGTATATCAGAGTGTGTGTGTTTGTGATTTACCAACATCATCATCTTCCTTAATCATATCTGCTCTGTTTGTTTGTGCTTTTTTTAAAGGTTTTTTAGTTTCTCATGTTATTGTTGAATGACAAATCTTTTTCGTTCAAACATTGATGCTTTAATTTGGCCTTCAATTCTCGTGTGTTTATATTTACGGAGTATGCTATTTGGATTTCATCGACAAATGTTGGACGAATGACAGATATTTGGCCTTCAGTTCTCTATTATTCTCTTTCTAAATGTTGTTTTCCGCATCATAAACTTGTAAGTTGAAAATTGTTTATGCCTATGTTTATGGATTGCCTTTTTAATCCTTCCAGAATTTCTTTCTTTGCTAAATACTACATTTTTTAGAATAAGTTGAAAATTCGTGGACAAATCCGGAACCGATCCGTGACTTGCGGATTGGATTGGAACCGAACCGTGAGACTTTTGGATCGGACACGGATTTTATTTTCAAATAACCGTGACTCGCGGATTAGGATTGGATTCATGCCAATCCGGATCAATCTGGACCGTGAGCACCCCTAGTATTGATGATTTATTATAACTTTGTTTGATGTCAAGTTACCTATTTTTTTATTAGAAGTTAAAGTGTTGTTTTGTGTTTTAAACTTGTAAAATGTAACTATTAGGATTTTGACCTTTGTTGAATAAGACGATCATAGAACATATATGAATCATGATAATTATAAATTTATAATGTACCTGTGGAAAAGTAATGAAACATGTGAAATAAAATAACAGACATCACTTCGTTTTTGCCTTCTTATGAACTTATGGTTGAAACTTAAAATCTTTTACACTTGTGGCTAGACAAAGTTAGCTGCATATTGATTACTGGCTTTTACCACTTGCCCGGCTCTAGGTAAGATGACTCCAACACTTTACGCATACCCGCACCTGACACATATATGGCTGTAATCGAGTCCATGTATAGGTGTGCCTTTGTTTCTGTTCTCTCCTTTTTTTTCCCTTGGTAGCTTCTTTTGTCACCATCAATGAACCAGTTCCCACATTCTTCTCTGTCTCATGTCACTATCCACATCTTGTGTACCACCTCTCCCTCTCATCTTTGCCTTCCTCATTGTTCTTTTCTTGTTTTCTCTTATTCACTCTCTTTTGGTCTTCTTGCAAATCCACCACGCCACCGGTGATGATCAGCTCTCCTTACCCAAACCTGCCATTTTCCTCCATCTCCACTAGCCTCAGCCGTTGTAGCGTAACTACAGTATATTCTCCGTCGCCTTCCAATAGAAGTCACCTGTTTCTCTTCTTCTGCTCCTTTCTGTCTATTTCTTCTTATTGTCTCCATGTTGCTCTTCAATACCCGTTAACCCGCAACTATAGCCGCTTGCAAACTCTAATCACTATACCAGAATCTCATGTTCGACTTTACATCCATGTACCTCTAAACCATTTTTTCTCTTTTCAATGAAACATATTAATTATATATTGCTTTTACTACATTGATCTTGCTAAAGTGGGGATGTAGCCAGCTTCTACTTTGGCATTAAATTGTGCTTACGACTCTTTGATCAATGTTTCAAAACCAGGCCCTAGCAGTTTACGTATAATCACTTTGTAGTGGCTTGATTGTGGGTTTATCCACTTCAGATATTGTTGTTTGGAGTTTCAAAGTGTTGTATCATTGTTTTGGGTGCGGTAGGATATCAAGAAACATTAAAGAAAGGTCAGTGTCCTGATATTTTCATCGTTTTTCTTGTGTAATCTCATTATTTTTTTCTATTGCAGGCTTCTTTCTTTGTGTGCCGAGTATTTGTTAAATCATGCGATGAAATAATGGTTCAGAGCATGTTCTAAGTTCATGCAGTGATGAAAATGATGCTAAAGAACGTCTGGAACTTGGATATGCATTGTCAAAGCTATTGTGCATGATGACAACTCCATTGACATGAAGAATGAGGTTTTGAGACTTTCAGCGGGACAGTTGATGGACTATAGAATATGATTGAGTCTCCTATGGCCGTTACCCTTACCAGTGTTCAGCTTCCCTCCAGGATGCAGCCTAATGATCTGGTATTTCACCTCAAACACTTACCATTCCAGTTCAAGCATGGTGGTACTTAGTGTCAT
This sequence comes from Gaultheria prostrata, assembly GCA_036023075.1. Classification (NCBI taxonomy): domain Eukaryota; kingdom Viridiplantae; phylum Streptophyta; class Magnoliopsida; order Ericales; family Ericaceae; genus Gaultheria; species Gaultheria prostrata. The sequence goes on along the minus strand of JAXBDA010000797.1, from coordinate 9,335 downwards.
GATTTATCTGTGGGGTTAGAAGATGCATCAGTAGATACCATTCTTTTATTGATCTTTGGCGACTCTGTTTGATTGTCATTCTATCCCTTGATGGTTCCGGACGTGGGTTCCTTCTTACTCCTAAATCATTACTGTCGTTGAGGGTTTTAGAAACTGTTTGATAGCTAACTTCTGCCGACTTTAAGATACTTTGAAAAAAAATTGTTGTAGAGGAGACAGAGTCGCCAAAGATCAATAAAAGAATGGTAATATCATTTCCTTATATTTGATGCTCTCCTTTGTCATAAAAGTGGAAACACATGTATAAAGAAGTTCTATAAATTCAACCATAAATGATTATGAAATCAACCATAAATTTAACAAAAAAAATTTCTTTTTAGGTTTTTAAGGAACCACCCTATCCGCGTTATTTTAGTTTCATTCCCAATTTGTAGTTTTGGTTGCATACAAAACCTGCTCTGAGAACAATCCAACTGCACTCTTCCTCAACATACACATGTATACTAGATCCCATAACCTGAAATACACCCGAAGTAATGAAATATGGTGACAACAGCCGAATCCATCATGGATATCTATAACTATATACATATAAGATGATATTGATTTTGTAAATAAAATTGTAAAAATAGTAAAAAAAAAGTATCATAAATATTTTAAAACAAGTATTCAATTACCACTTGCTTTGTTTTCTTTTCTTGATTTTCCAAAACTGTGATCAAAGGTATTGCTATGGTAAGAAATTCAATAAAAGCAACAGATTTGAAAGTACCAAAAAAAAAAAAAAATTGGTTTCATTGAGAGACAGACGCAGGATTCTAAGATTGGGTGGGGCATGAAAGATGATATTGATTTTGTCAGTACAAATTAGTATAAAAATAGTACAAAAAAGGAGTATATAAATATTTGTAATCAACTTATTCTTGTGATCCAGGATCCCTATCCAATTTGAAATTCAAAATAGTATTTCAAAAAACATGAGTATAGATTGTTCAAAAATGATGTTGGACGGATAAACTTACATAATATTAAAGTTCTTGACGGGAAAAAAAAACTAGGATAACTCCAATAAAAAATTTGAAATGAAGACACAGTCGTTCGAGTTCATCCGCTCCTCGGTCCGTTCTTGTAATTCAATGGGTGTTATTATCTGTCTCATTCCTTACTATTATTTCTTGTGGTATGTTGTAGCTTCCTGGGAGAACAGACAACGAGATAAAGAACTACTGGAACACCCGAGTCGAGAGGCACCAACGTGCCGGTATACCCATATACCCCGGCGATATTCAACAACACCACCACTACGACCAATATCCACAGCTACACCAACAGAGAAGTTACCACAAATCCAAATTCAATCCATCTCTCCCCCTTCTTGGTCCAATCACAAATTTCCCGACGATCCCGAACCCGTCACAACCACCCTGTCCTAGTTCTTCTTTCCTCTCCAATCCCAGCCTCCAATTCACTTTTTTTCGCAATACCGAAAGAAGTAATCGAGACTTTTCTTTGCCACAATCGTCTCCATTTTCGCCCTCAACCCTGTTCAATCATAGCCTGATCAAGACTGAATTTTCGCCATCATATCCGGTACATCAATTCAGGCCCGACGATTTTGAGATCAATCCATTCGCGATATTCCCCCCGCCCTGCAATGAAGCAGAGCTCCCTTCAATCCAATCTCTTGCGGTGGTGATTACACCGTGATGGGGACAACCGGCGATGCGCCTGATCAGACAGCTGCCAATAGTGGCTTGTTGGATGCTCTTTTGGAGGAGTCTAATGCTTTGGTGACTGCTGAGAATTTGAGAAATGAAGTTTCATTTGCTAATAGTAGTTTGCAGCCTGGGTTTATAGAGGACGACAGTGGCGATTTCTTCAATGAATCAAGCTCTGCAAATTCATCTGTTGGTCAGTTGGCTTATTTTCAATGGTAGTGTAGTTAACTACCTTTTTGCCAGTGGTAAAGGTTTAGATTTTCAGATCATTTACCTGCCAAACAAAGCAAGCAGCCTTATGATAGTCATTGTATTCTTTTTTTGATAACCGGATGTCTGGGCCAGCTTGCACGCATCTCGACTAATTACGGGGCCCTTGAGATAATGACCGGGCATAACCCCAGAGGCCCCACGAGTTTGCTGGCAAGGAGAATCGAACCTGAGAATTTCGTTGAAGAGATAATAAGTCACTGTATTCTATCAATGCATCACGTTTGTTTTTGTTCTCCACTTTCATGATTTATTATCTCTGATACTGAAGTTCTCCTTTGATCAACAAAAGAGTGAACCGAACCATATTTGTTTTTTGATAACTGGATGTCCGAGCCAGGCAACAACTGATTGCTGTAGCATAACAATGTATAGACAGTTCTGTTCGGTTTATAACTGTGCAATTAAATTTTTGGTCTCACAGGGATGAAGAAAAAGGAACCAGTAGTATTAGAAGAGATGAATCACAGTGAGGAAGATTTCCCCAGCCTCTTCAACAACTTCCCATTGACTGATCCAGTTCCTCCTTGGCACGATGCAAGTGCGGATAGTTCAAATGGAAAACCATCAAACGTGAAGGACTACAGAGATTCTGCAATCAACAAATCACTGGAGGCTTCACACACACACTCGGCGAAACTGCTGTGGTGACAGCAAGCCATAATTGGAGTTTGGGTTCGGGCAGTTGGAACAACATGCCTGGGATATGCTAGAAGATTAACTGATCAAGGAAGGGTTATTTGATCAAAACAGATCAAGTAGGGAACTTGGACTTCCCTATCTCTGGCCGGTTCCGTTACCTTATGTTGCTTCAGTTCTTAACTTTGTAACGTTCATCGCAATAGAGTTCTGATGAGTGTTTTTAGTTGGAAAATCAGAACACATAATAGTTCTTCCGGCCGACGAGGACCGTTTGTTGGTTAGAGAATGTGTGAAAGTTCATGTTATGTTTTTCTGTTGTTGTGGAGTTCTTCCAAGTATACAAAAACTCTTTATAGTTGCTGCTAAATCTCTGTGTTCTTAATTTCTTCTGTCTACCTTAGACTAGAGAGTGAATTCTTATAAAACGAGTATTTCAATTGCCTGCGCGGCCTTAGATTCATTGACAAAATGCACATCTACAAATATCATCTAGAAAATGCCATTCTTCATCCATACTCATACTACGGATTTTGCTAATTATAAGAAATTTCATCGCGATGAACGGTGATAAAAAATTTGCATCCACACCTATTTCCGTCCATATTAATGGAGGTGCATAAAAAATTCAATCTGATATACCAAAAATATATTCTGAGCCGTTTATTATGTATTAATAAAAAACCCAAGGGGAAGGTAAAGTTGTCTTGACTTGAGATTGTTGGAACAATTCTCTCTTTGTTTTGGAAATACATAACCCAACAGAGACTTAGGGGTTTGCTTCCACCTAAGGTCTCAGGTTCGAGTCCCCTTGCCAACAAAACTCTTTGGGCCACTAGGGGATTATGCCCGGTCGTTGCCTTCAGGGCCCCAGAATTAGTCGAGGTACGCGCAAACTGGTCCGGACATCCGATTATAAAAAAAATGTATTAATAAAAAAAATAGTGCATTAATCAGGGGTGCGGATGCAACATATCGAATTACAGGAAATATAATCGCACATGACCTAAATCACAGAAGGGTCGTAAATGAAGTTTTCCCTCCTTAAAATCATCATCTTCAGTTTATTGGGTACGCGCCGAGGTCTTTGTTGAGGTTGCTGGATAGGAGTTCGATATATATGGGCTATGATTTAAATAATGGAGTAACAGCTTGACTGTCCCAAAATTTTAAGAAATCTCATTCATATTTTATTACCGGGAAATTTTCACTACGATACTTTCAGTATTTTTAGACTACAAAATTATCAAATCAATTGACCTATGTAAAATCTCGCGAGTTCTCGCATACAACTGCTGTCATAATTTCCATTTTCGAACATAATTTTTTACGTAAATTCCATCGATCCTCACAAAAGCTGTCATCAGAAAAATTTCCATCTTCAAATATAATTTTTTTAATTCCATCGATCATAAAATAACCAATTGGAGATTGGTACCAAATAACGTCATGCGAGCCTTGCGATGGCACTCATGAAAATGTTATCGTATTTTTGGAGATTGGTATTTGATTATAAAAAAATACCCAATTGGACCAAACTCAGTTTTTCTTTTTCCGGAATCTCGCTTGAAAGTAGCACCACCTATATTTGGCGGCACCCATTTATAGTTTGCTTCTAAAATGAGACAATGCCGTCAACTTGGATTATTGTCTTCAATTCTTCTTATTTTTCAAGAGTTCTCAATAAAGAATTCACTTCCATTATCATACCCCAATTTATTAGAAAACAAAAAAATTAAAAATATTTCATTCATTAATTATAAGGGTTAAGAAAGTGCATTGAATTTGAAAACATCCTTGTTTGTATAATTTTAAATTTTTTTCTTATGAACAGGGACTTTGGAAAGTACTAAGGTTTCTCCCTCTTGAGTCCATTATGGTGAGGCTCTTTTACATACTATCATGGAGAGTTTCCTTTGGGTATCATGTAAAGATTTATCTTGGGGGCTTGATATTAGGGTTTTGAGTATCGCTTCGGGTTCCATTAGATTTGTGGAGCTTGTAGTGTCCCCGATCCAACCAACGACTGTTCCCTCCACACAACAATAATTTTTCTAGAGAGAGAAAATTAGACAGTGATGTCAGCTGCGGGCTTTTATGAAGGGTGACCAAGAAAACATGCTTCATGGCTAGTTCGTGCACGTTCCTTATGCTATGCTTTGATAATCATTATCCTACATTATCTACTTACGTAAATGAATAAAACTAGCCCCCAGGAATTTTTCGTGACAAGCTCCAGATTTTGCCACGTAAATGTCTTTGACTTTTAGGCTCGATCAGAAGGGTCTTCTTTTCTGAGTCGGACTCTTCTTATATTTTTGGAGTGCAAGCGAAAACTAGCCGAACCGTGTGAAATTCGGGGATAATGTAGTGTTCAAATCGTGAAAATGAACGATCAGATGAGTACACTACACGGTATAGTGTCTGCAAGGACCCTGTGTCCAACGGTGTGATTCATGAAAATTTGTTGTTTTTAATCTTGAGGGATCCAGTAATATATGGTATTCGTAATTAAGGTATGGCAAGACTTTTTCTAAGGTTCATTAATGATTAATACTAACGTGGATTAATAAGATTTTCTTTTGTTGTTAAAAAAACATTGACCTTGTGTGATCAAAAGATAACTCCGTGTATGGTTCTTATATTTAGTAGTATATAAGTTCGACTTTGTATGCTCGTTTCAAATAATGTGTCTTACGTTATGTGATAAAACGGGGCCTGAAATCTTAGCTATTGGGGTCAAAATTTACCAAAACCACATTGAGAACGATACATGTCATAATTAGGAGAACACATTGAGAAGATATACATTCGCTTTCAAACAACCTTAATTGGACGACTTTTTCAACTTCATAATTAAACGATACATGTGACTTGTGTGGGTCATTTGTTGTGCAAAATGTTAACATGTCATATCCATTATGGACACATAAGGTTTTATTCATCAATTAGTAATTTACATTTAACAGAAATACAATTTCTCCACAATCCACATAGAAGAAGAAATACTTGGTGTATTTGGATGGAATGTTTGGGGTAATTATACACTTTAGATGGATTTCTGGGTAGAATTTCATAGTAAAGACAAAAATAATCCAATAAACCACAAAAATTTGGATTATTTTATCTTTAGCGAACTTTTTAAGAATTTTGATCATAATTTTATACCTTTTAGATTCCTTTCATTGAGACGAACCAATAAACCACAAAAAAATCGACGCAAAACTAACAAATGCAAGGTTTTTTTCTTTTTTTTTGAATAAAAACAAAAAAAATAAATTATTTTGGTTTATTTAGCCAAAACAATATGGGTCAATGAATCCACTCGAGTGACTTGAATTCATTTTAAACAAGATATGAATTTGGGCCACAATTTTGTTCTTTGTACACTAGCTCGCAGGTTCAAATCCGTCTCCCCACAGTAAAAATTTGTGCTTTGATGTGAACCTATCTTTTTGCTAATGTGATCGAAATATTTACGTGAGGTACATGTTTCAACAAGGGAAATGCTTCAATACACACCCCCATTTTAGGACGTATAATATGCACCCAACGAAGGGCTCAGATTGTGCCACATCAGCAAAATATAACCTGAAGAACTGGTCATGTAACAAGTCATCACCTCTAACCACAAACATTCATAAGTTAAACCATAAAATTCATAAAGCAATTTATAACCTATTTTTATGGGTCATAACACATTCATAAAAATGTCACAACCTTCATAAAAAAAACCACAAATATTCATAAGAAAAAGCAAAGGTACCACAAATTCTCGTAAATATCAATTCATAAGTTATAAATTTATGATTAGTCACAAGGTCTCATAAGATTAGCCACAAGCAATCATAACTAAATCTAATGGCTGGGATTAGTTTGCAACTTTGCACCAATGGCCATGATGGGTTTCATCCCTCAAAACAATTCCCGCTCATGAGGCAGTTACCACAACCTGAGACCACGCTCTCTCAACTGCAACTTCTCTCTCTCTCTCTCTCTCGCAAACGATGCCCTCTCTCAAACGCAAAATTCACCCCGCTCTCTCCACAGGAATGATGCTCGAAGCTCTCCCTTCTCCTTCGCTCTCTCCTATGATCCCCATTCACAGCCCACACCGACCTGGCTCCCATCCATGCTAGCCGTAATGGTAAGGTTCGAACTCTACTCCTCTCCGCCCTCCATTTCTCCTCTCCTCTCCTACTGCAATAAAACAAACCCTTAATTTAGCCCCTTCGTTGCCGATGCTTTCTTCTATTTTGCTTTGTTTTTACCGTGATCCGTGTTGTGCCTTTTTAAATATCCACCATGTGTTTGATAAATGGTCCACATGAAGAATCTGTGTGCATTTTGTAAGAAATTGTTCCCTTTGTTTCAGAAAATTGTTCAATTTGTTTGAGAATTGATATCTGGGTAGATGGGTAGTGCTCTCTGTACAACGTTTTAATACTCACCACGTGTTGTGCATTTTTGGGCAGAACCTTGGCCTAGAAAGATCAAATTTTTGGAAACTGGTATGGGATTTCTCGGGGTACTTATAGGAGTCATATGACTTGGTGTAACTTATAGGTGGGTAGCCCTTTCTGTAGAATTGAAATTATAGAAACTGGTATGCTTGATTTCTTAGGATTCTTATAGGACTCATATGGCTGTACTGAGACAATGAGAACATGACTTGGTGCAAGTATCCAGAGTTAGGAGTGCTTTTTGGCCCCCACTTTATTGATGGAGGAACAACCCCGTAGCTTTTTCTAATAGCTATGACTATAAGGATGGTTTGCGCAACGTGAAGATTCTTTCCGTTTTCCTGAATCTTATTACCATAAAGATGTTCGGTTTGATCCGAAAAAGAATAAAAATATGAGAAATCTCTACTAGCCAGTATCAAACCATGGGGGAATCCCTTTTGTCCTTTTTTCTTTTTTGACACAAGCGCACGAAAACCTCAGGGGCAGAAGACCTCCATGTGGACAAAGATATTTTTGGGGGAGAACAATCAGTGTGATTCATGGGGAAAAATCTTTTCGCATGAAGAATCTGCGTGCATTATTTCTAAGGGAAGTGTAGCTGGAACTGAGAAATCATTCGTAAGAGTAGGTGGAACTGTAAAAGTCCTTTTTCTTTTGAGATGTAATTTGTTGTAGGCTATGGATTTCAAATATAGGCACACACGGTGGGAGGCAACCAGATTAGAACAAAATGAGAACACGGGAGGGCACGGGACACAATAAATGTTTTAAACAACCTCTTAAGTTATACAAATGTAAATTGTGACCCCTAAATATTTCGAGAACATTGTGAGACAAGCATGGCGAGCATAGTTCACTTTTTTACCAACACTACGGAACGGCTAAATTTTTTAGATTTTCTTCAAGCTCAAACATGGAAAGTTGATTTTCTGGCATAGATAAGTGTAGGCCGGAGTTTACCGGAACCGAGGATGGTTATGCAGATTGCTATATTATCACAGTCTTTTTTCTTTTTCTTGCGTCTGGACTAATGTTTTTTTTTACTTCCTTATGTTCAAAGTTTGAATTCTCTTGATTTTGAGTGTTTGTGATGCTTATATTGAGTACATCAGGAATAGCCACTCACAGAATTAGCAAAAACGTATTCTGGGTTTAATTTCGACTATTTTTTTTTGTCATTGTTTGTTTTCTTCCCAATGTGCCTTTGGTTTTAACTTTTTGTGCTTCTGTTTTGCAGGTATGGATGTTAATTAAGAGCTCACTTGGCTTATGGCTGTTACTCTCAATTTAGCAGAGTCAAATAAGTTTTCTGAGCCGTTCAAAAATAAAATAAAATACGTTTTCTGAAAGTAAAGAAGATGTTTGCTATCTTATTATTGTAATCTACGTTTGGTAATTTTTCTTTTTCTTGATAAAATTTCTGTTGGGGGACTTATTTTTGTGTGAAATAGTGATAAAACAGAGCTGTTCGTCTCTAAATCTGATTCGAGTTGGCTTTGAGACCCAAAGGTTAGGGATTGGTGATTTTGCATTGGTTGTTTTTCATATGCTTGTGTGAGAGTCTCTTTGTATGAAGATGTGAGTGATTCAGTCATAGCTGTTTTTTGGTAACATTTAGGTGAAATGCAGTCTTTCCTTGCCACTTCTTTTTTCCCCAGAATATAACTTAAGAGTTACAAGAATTTCCAATTTGCTTCTGCTGTTAATTTGCCAAGAACTTGCTTTCAGCGATTTGATCTTCTTGGTTGTAAGATGGGGCAGTGTTTTTGTTAACTGTATTTCACTTAAATCTTAAGATGGTGTAGTAAAACAGTTGTGAAGGCAAGAAAGAATCTCTGAGTTTTTTTTATTAAACTGATGAATTATTGGTTCTCTGCTCAAATGGGATGTGTGATGTGCCTCCATTACTCTTGGAACCTTGGTGATATTTGGTAGTTCTTTCCTTGCCTTCAAGAGAAGGAGTAATCTGTATGATAAACATTTGTATTAAAACTGTGTCCAAAGACTCCAAACTATAGGGAACACAAGTCCCTTTCATCCAAACTTAAATCCAATCGTTTTCCAAAGCTCACGGGCATAAAACTCGTGCAACGCTCGAGGCCTTGTACCTAGTATTGAGCAATGTGAAAGGTGTAGAGAAATAGGTGAAACTGTGTTATATGCTTTAAAATGTCTATTGACTTCTTTAGCATTACATGCATCTGAACCACAAGCCATTGAGCGATTTTTAGCATGACCCTTA